>CAUYLG010032137.1:0-67576 GCA_963573385.1 Cacajao melanocephalus
TTGGAGGCAATGCCACACATCTACAACCACCTGATCTTTGACAAACCTGACAAAAACAAGCAATGGGGACAGATTCTCTGTTTAATAAATGGTGTTGGGAAAATTGGCTAGCAGTGTGCAGAAAGCAGAAACTGGACCCCTTTCTGACACCTTACACTAAAATTAACTACAGATGGATTAAAGACTTAAGGCCTAACACCATAAAAATCCTAGAAGAAAACCTAGGCAAAACCATTCAGGACATAGGCATAGGCAAGGACTTCAAGACTAAAACACCAAAAGCATTGGCAACAAAAGCCAAAATAGACAAACTGGATCTAATTAAACTTCAGAGCTTCTGTACAGCAAAAGAAAGAGTCATTAGAGTGAACTGGCAACCAACAGAATGGGAAAAAATTTTTGCAATCTACCCATCTGACAAAGGGCTAATATCCACAATCTACAAAGAACTAACACAGATTTACACGAAAAAAAAATCCCATTCAAAAGTAAGCGAAGGACATGAACAGACACTTTTCAAAAGAAGACAAATATGCAGCCAACAAACATATGAAAAAATACTCATCATCACTGGTCATTAGAGAAATGCAAATCAAAACCACATTGAGATACCATCTCATGCCAGTTAGAATGGCAATCGTTAAAAAATCTGGAGACAACAGATACTGGAGAGGTTGTGGAGAAATAGGAACACTTTTACACTGTTGGTGGGAGTGTAAATTAGTTCAACCATTGTGGAAGACAGTGTGGTGATTCTAGAAATAGAAATTCCATTTGACCCAGCAATCCCATTACTGGGTATATATCCAAAGGATTATAAATCATTCTGTTATAAAGACACACGCACATTTATGTTCATTCATTGCAGCACTGTTTACAATAGCAAAGACCTGGAACCAACCCAAATGCCCATCAATGATAGACTGGACAGGGAAAATGTAGCACATATACACCACGGAATATTATGCAGCCATCAAAAATGATGAATTCGTGTCCCTCGTAGGGACCTGGATGAACCTGGAAACCATCATTCTCAGCAAACTGACACAATAACTAGAACTTTTAAAGATTTTAAAGCAATTTTTCAACTATACTTTATGAAGTGAAATGAAATTTTAAAAAATATCAATGAAAAGATAAAAGTGTTCAACCCAGAGATAGAAACTACAGACAGAACAAAATAGAAATGTAAATTTTAGAAACAGAAAGGTATAAGATCTGAAATTTTAAAAATTACTGCATTAGTTCAGGAAAAGAATGGAAATTGCAAAGGAACTTGTGAACTTCAAGTTGATGAACTTGATCATATATCTGTAGAAATTATCCAGTCAAAACACTAGAAATAAAGGAGATTAAAATGAAATTAACAGAGACTCAGAGACCTATGACAAAATATCTCATAAACAATAGCAAAGGTCGGGTGCCCATCTTATTGGAGTCCCAGAAGAAGAAGGAAAATAGATTAGTGTAGAAAAGAAAGAAAGAAAGAAAATACAATGACTAAAAACTTCCCAAATTTGGTGAGAGACACAAATTTATGAATTCAAGAAGCTATGCAAAGCCCTAAATACTATACGCAAAGAATGAGAAAAAGAAAAGAAAAACAGACACATTATAATCACATTGCTAGAAATAAAAGATTAACAAAAACTCATAAAAACACAGAGGTAAACAACAAATTACAGATGAAAGAGCAACGATTCAGATTGCTGCAGAAGTCTCTCAATAGAAGTCTTGAAGGTCAGAAGGCAATTCTTAAATAAGAGAACCCTCAGGCTCAAATACTAGATCCAGTAAAGAAGCTCTTCATGAATGAAGGTAACATAATGGCATTTCAGATAAAAAACAAATTAAAATAATTTATTGTCTGCAAACTTCTTTTAAAATAAATGCAAAAAGAAGTTCTTAATGCAAAAGGAAAATGATAGGAAAAAACCTAAAACTTCAGGAATAAATGAAAGGCATCAGAAATAGTAAATGCCTAGCAAATATAATAAATTACTTCTTTCCTCTTAATTTCTTTAAAATACATAAATACTGCTAAAATTAAAAAATATAACATTGTCTAATAGTTCAATGTATGCAGATGTAATTATATGACAACTACACAAAAGGAGAAGGGCAGAGGGGCTTTTATTTTAATATTTCTATGCTTTATTTGAAGGATAAAACATTAACGATGAATAAATTGTGAAAATTTGAGTGTCTTTAGTGCAAATACGGTAGATAGAAGATGGATAAATGGATAGATAGATAAGTAGATAGGTAGAGATAGATTGTTAGATGGATAGATGATAGATAGATAGATACACAGATAGATAGATAGATGATAGAGTCCACAAGAAAAGATGAATTAAAATTTAATACTAAAAAATGTTTAAACAAGAAAGTCAAGAATGAGAAACAGAAGTAAAAAGAAAAATAAAAACTGAAAAAGCAGAGAGAAAATTCATAACTAAACAGCAGAATCAAATCCAACCATTGTCAATAATTCTGTTAAATGCAAGTATATACTAATTACAATATATACATTTTCAGATTTCATTAGTAAAAAACAGACCCAACTATATAATGTCTACAAAAATCTTAAGTTAAATGTAATTATGGAGACAGGTGCCTTAGTCCATTCAGGCTGCTATCACAAAGTGCCTTAGACTGAGTAAATTATAAACAATAGAAATGTAGCTCTCACAGTTCTGAAGACTGGTAAATCCAAGAAAAGTCACCTGTAGATTTGGTATCTGGTGAGGGCCTACTTTCTGCCTCGTAGATGATGTCTTCTCGTTGTATCCTCATAGGGTAGAAGCTGTAAATGTGCTCCCTTGGGCGTATTTTTAAGGGCACTATTTACATTCAGGAAGGCTCCACCATCATGACCTAATAACCACCCAAAGGGCTGAACTCCTAATACCATCACATTAGTGATTAGTTTACAACATATGAATTTGGGGAGGGGTGGGGAGGACACAAACATTCAGATCATAGCAACAGGTTAAACAACTTTTAAATGTCCAATGTGTTAAAGATGAAGTCTCAAGAGAAATGAGAATATATTTTAAATTGATTGAAAATAAAAGTTCAACATGAAAAATTTGTGGGATGCTGCTAAAGCAATACTCAGAGGTCAATTTATAGCATTAGATACTTAGATTAGAAATAAAGAAAGGTAGCAAATAATCCAAGTGTCCATTTTACACAACAGGAATAAGATCAAAACCAGATCAAGAAGAAATATTAGGTTGTTGCAAAAGCAATTGCAGTTTTGCCATTACTTTCAATTTTTTTTGACATTGAACCTAGTAAATGAATAAATAAGAAAATAGAAAAAAAACAATAAAATTAAAAACAGAGAAACAATAAAAGAATATCAGTGAAACCAAAAGTTGTTTTTCTGTAAAGATAAGTAAAATGAATAATCTTTTCGACAGACCAAAAGGGAAATGGCATCTATTACCCACATTACCACATTGGAACAAAAAAGAAGATATCATTCATACAGTAATATAATGATAGGATACTATAAACAATATTATACCCCAAAATTAGACAACTTAGATACAATGTACTAGTTCCTCAAAATATATATGCTATTGTTGTGGCTTTCCTACTTTCACTGCAGCAGAAGGGAGTGGCGCTCAGCAACTTCTTCACACCTGTAGCTGGGCAAGTGTAAGGAAGTATTATAGTTCTCTACCAGTGACCACAGCTTGGCAAGCTGGAGAGCTACAGTTCCTGTGCTCCCACAGTACAGCAAGTTCCAGGTTCTTGTTCCATGACCAAGAAGAATAAGGCACGCTGACACCAGAAAGTGAACAAGGCAGAGTAGGATTTATTAAGCAACAGAAAAGGCTCTCACCAGAGAGGAGACCTAAAAGAGGGTTGCTGGATGAAGGGCTAAGTTCAAGGTTTTTATGCACTCGGAAGGAGTTGAAGTGCGTTGACTGGTCTGTGGGCCGTTTTGAAAAAAGCACCATTCAAAAAGAGGCACAATAGTGTAAAGAACCAACTCAAGGAAGAAGTGAAGGCTTGGCCCACAACTAACTGGGGGCTGCAGTGATGTTTGACTCTATGCAAATGAAGACTTGGCCAGTGGCCAATCACAAAAATATAGGTATACGTAAAATAGGTGAAAGGTAAGGACCAATAGGGAAGAAGCACACCAAATGAGAGTGGGAGTCTTCACTCTGGTCTGTGGATTCTATCTGGGAACTGGCAGCTCAGTTTTCAGGCTTTAGAAGGTCCTTGGCTTGAATATCAAGTTTCACTGGGGACCCATCCCTGCCTGCCAAGGAATTTGCCTGCCTCCTAGCACTATCACTATCAAGATTCAGAAGAACAAATAAACCACCTGAATCTATTAAACAAATTAAATATGTTAAATAAATTGAAGTTATACTTAATGATCCTTCTTAAAGAGAATATCACAGACCCATATGGTTTCAGGGACAAATTTTATTGAGGAAGAAATAATATCAATATATACAATATCTAGAAAGTAGAATAGAAGAAAACACTTTCTTACTCATCTCTAAAAGTCAGGACAGCCCTGATAAGAGTATTCTAACAAAAACAGCAGGAGAAAAAAAAGAGCTACAGATCACTATCCCTCATGTACCTAGATTTACATTTCTCAATAAAATATTAGCAATTCACAGTAATTAAGATAGTGCAATCTTGACAGAGACCATTCCTATAGTTCAATAGAACTGAACAGTCAGTGCAGAAATAGAATCACACAAATACTACCAAATCATTTTTGGCAAAGATACAAAACCAATTTAATGGATAAACAAGTCTGGTTAACAAATGGTGTCAAAAAAAAAAAATTGAAGTCCATAGGTCAACACACAAACAACCCAAATAAAATCATCAAGCTAAACTTTATGTATCATACATGAAATAACTCAAAACAAATCATAGATCTAAATTTATTTAAAACTATAAAACTTTAAATACAAAACATAGGAAAATAGTTGTGTGATCTAGGGTTAGGTAAAAGGTTCTTAGATCTGACACTTAAATATATTTTGTTTGATAGTAGAAGAGTTGCCCTAGCTCTCTTTTAGTTACTATTTGCATGGAATAATTCTTTTCATCCTTCTCTTTTAACTATTTGTGTCTTTGGAGGTAAAGAACATCTATCTCAATCTGCATAATGAGATTATAAAAGATACTTTAAAAATTATCTTCCTACTCATTTTGCATTTTTCAAATGTTCTCTGATAGACCTATACTACTTTTATGATCCTAGACCATTAGCACAAATTCAAACAAGAAAACTACTGTAGGAGTATACAGGAGGAAATGTTAATTCTAACAAATAACAAAGCAAGTGAGAAATGAAAATAATTTCTTAAAGGCTTGTAAGGCTTTTTGCAATTTATATGAGGATAGCCAAGTAAATTCTAGAAATTCAAAAGATTAGAGGATAATATTAAACTGCTAAAAACAGAAAATATTCATGGAGGAATTTAAATATCATCTGAGACTGATCATTTAAAAAAATTGAAGAAATTCCAAGTATAGGAAAAGACAGGAGCAAATATACAAAGTTTGGAAATTAGAGGGTACATTTGGAAGATACACACCCAACTTGTGTGGTTTGTTTTTAAGATTACATTTTTTATTTTTATTTTTTAACATCTCTTTCCTTAGATGTGTAAGTGCAGTGGGATGATGTCTCTGGAGTAGTCTCCACTAACTTCCTGAATCACCGACTCCTTTACTATTTTATAATAGGTAGCTTAGAGAGCTATTGCCCTTTCATAAAAGACTTCTCTTTCTGTTTACTTTAGGCTTCATATAAAATTAAAATATGCATCCACTGGCTAGGGATATGTAGCTAATATATAATTAGTTAGAAGGCCAAGACTGCCTGACATATTCGAGGCTGGGGAAGGATTGGAAGATCAGGGACAGTTTCAGTAGCATGCACTAAGCTGCATTCCTCTTTCTTATCCTCTCAGCAGCTTTATTTGCAGCTATGAACCCTGAAGGCACATCTGAGTACTGATACAAAGTCACAGCTGATGCTGGTACCTTCAGAGGTTCTAATACTGGGGAGAGGCAACTTCAGTCAAACTGCATAATGTTTAGCTGAATACATTTTTCTCCTCTATCTTTATTTATTTTCTCTATACCAAACACTTGTACCTGTAGTTAATTTGGCATAAATTCCTGCACCATGTGACATTTTCCTCCTTCCATCTATCTGACATGTGCCTTTTTCCTCAGAGAACAGCATCATTCTTTAACCAATGTATTAACATAAAACTCTAATAAAATAATGCATTGTTATCCTGGCCTTTGAACTTCATCATTGGCAAGACTGCTTAGAGGCATGAAAGAAATCCAGAGGTGGATTACTCTTAGGAAAGCCCTAGAAGATCCAGATTAACTCCAAGGTGACCTTTTTCTCTTCAATTCTACCTTACTGTTTCACAAGAGTAGTCCTGAGCCTTCACATTGTCTTCTCATTGGCCTCTATGTAACAATAGCCATATAACTGTTAAGTCAGAATGACATCAAAACGCTGCTTTTTTCTGTCCCTGGAGAAGGCCTGACATTGGAGGTGACATTTGATATGGGATTTCAAAGGTTAGTAAAAATGCTGAGAACTATATATGATTGAGCACTTACTATGTGCCAGAAACAAATTAGCTCATTTAATCTTCACTGCAACCTGCAAGTTACATTTGTGCCCCCATTCACAGATGAGGAACTGAAGCCCAGAGAGGTGGAGTAAATTCTTGTGGTCACTCAGCTAGGAAGTAATCAAGCTGAGCTTCATATTCAACCATCCAGGCTTCAGAATTTAAATTCTAAACATAGAAATAAAAAGATGAAGGGAACATTACACATATCAAAAAAAAAATGGAATGCAAAGGTATCAGCTTCTAAGGTCTTTGTGTTGAACAAAAGTGAGGATTTTAGTGCAGCTCAAATGTAAGTTGTGTTGAGAGAGAAGCTAAAGGTGCGATAAAGAATTTTGAGGATAATAATTGGCAGAACAATGAGGATTTGGAAATAGGCAGATAATATTAACCTCTGAAAGTTATAATATGAAATAAATATGTAATGGATTAGAGCTGAGATGCAAATTCAATTTAAATAGACTGGCACTTTCCAAGATTAAGACTTTGACTATGACCTAATTAAATATACTAACTTATATTTTTTAAAAGCCAATCCAATATTTTTTAGCGATAGAATTACACAGAAGAATGAATCGAAGCCAACAACTGCACTCGGTAAGCACCACAATCCAGTGAACAGGGTGAGTTTTACTCCAAAACACTCATCAGAACATCAGACGACGATGAGACTGTTGGTAGTATCATCAAACTAAGAAACTCAGCGGACTGAATTTTTCACAGTAAATCCTTTTTTTCCCCATGAAATTGTATGCATAAATTCAGTATACAATACAGAAGAAAAGACTGTTTAGATAAGGAAGGCTTGGAAGACCTAGATCACAGAGGACTCAGTTTCTCTTTGTATCTCTTTATATCTATGGTAATAATATAATTGATATTTGAACAAACCACATCTCTATGGCAGTTCTTACTTCATCAAGAAATCTTCTGATTATTAATTTTCTTCTCAAATAGATTCTATCACAGGAAAGCAATGACCTGATCAGAAAATAGGTTCTGTCCCTGGTGCCTGGGATGCATCTGTGCAAAAACAGCTCATCTAAAACATCTATCACTCATGTAAGTGAATATATTGGAATTCCCATTTGTTTATTGGTCCTTTTGGAGTTAACTTGACCTAGTCATAATTGCACTTCTAATTCTTAAAAACATGACCCTCCTCTAGGTCACTCTACACCACCTCCTCAGTGTCTTCTTTAAAACAATGCTTTATGTGCCATGCTCAGAAGCTTAAATTTAATCTGTTGGCAATGGAGAGCCAACATTTATTTTTTTAAGTAAGGGATTTGCATATATCTATTGTAGTAAATATTTAGAACTATAAAGTATGGATAGGACGAGGGTGGGGAACATTTCATCTTCTTCTCATCCCACCTAATTTCATATGACTAATCACTCGATAGTAATCTTTATGCTAACTCAGTACCCACACAACTTCAAAGGCTGAGGATGGAGTAATGAACAAAAGAGACAAATATGTTTCTCCTCCTGATCCTTATATTTTGGAGTGGGATATAGACAATGTAAAACAAATAAACAAAAAATTAAGCTATTATACAGAGCGTGGGTCAGCCACCTCCAATAAATCTGGCCCGTTACCTGCTTTGAGAAATACAGTTCTATTGGAGAAATGATATCCATTTGTTTATTATCTATGGCTGTATTCATGCTGCAATGGCAGAGCTGAATAGTTCTAAGAGAGACTGTAGGGTCTGCAAGCTTCAAATGTTTATTACTGGGCTTGCTGACCACTGGTAAATAGTATTTCAGTTTGTAGCAGATAAAATAGAGTAAAATAAAGCAGAGAAAGGAAATAGTGTGGGGAATTGCTACAATAGTATAATATAATAAATATAAGTAATATAATATAATCCGAATGAATTAGTGGAGTGTTCAGAGACAGCCTTACTGAGAAGGTGTTAACTGAGCAAATACCACTTATCTTCCAAATCAATCTAGTTGACATATTTTACGGGTAATCTCTCTGTGGATAATCTCTTCATGCAATAATAAATTGTCTATATTAGTGCCTTTATATTTTGCACTTGTACAATTGCAATAATGCTGTGGCTTAGCTGTTCAATATCCATCTCTCTCCCTAGTGATCCATTCCACACCATTCATCCAGACGAACCTTTCTGAATTATTTCACTCCCTGCCCAAAAAGCTTCTGCAACTTTCCATTAACTATAGGATGACAGTCAAACTCCTTAGCCAAGATTCAACATCATTCCAAATCTTTTTCCTGGTAACATTTCCAGGATGATTTATCTTTCTACCCCCTAAACCACAGTCAAACGGTATTTGTCATGGTTTCTCTGCCATTTTTCAAAGATTTTCAGGTTGACTTTAGTGCCTGGAATGTCCTTTCTTCCCACCCTTGCAAGGCACGATGAGAAGTATCCCACTGTGCGCAGAGGGCTGAACCAGAGGAGCAAGGCGTGTAGACACCGGGGCCAGGAAGAGTTCAGGCAAAAACCCAGCATCAGGACTGTGCGTGGTGTCTTTGAGCAGCAGGCTGGAGTGTCCTGGTGAAGGGAGATGAGAAGGCAAGGTGAGAGGTAAGGGAAGAGGCAGGAAAAAAATGGTGGGAGTATAGACTGACTCAGTGAGAAGGGAGCCATGGAAGCTGTTGAGGGGCTTCAAATGACTGAAATGTGATCAAATTCAGTTTCAGCTTGCTGCAATAGACTGTAAAGGACAGGCACAAAAGAAGACAGTCAGGAGATTGTTAGAATAATGTAGGTGAATGCAGTCAGCATTGCGGGCCCAGGTGATAACTGTCACAGAAAAATTGTTGGATCAGTCTGGATAGCTTTGAAAGCAGAGCCTACAGGAGTTTTTGGTGTGTTGGATGTAGTTCACATAGCAAGAATGGAATTAAGTAGCAGCCCAAATTTTTTGCCCAAGCAAGCAGAGCTATAGAGGGGATATTCACTGACAAGAGACATAGCAAAGAGGAAAGGGAGAGATTATTTTGGAGGGCAAGGCTGGGGGTGGGAAGTAGATCAGAAATTTGATTTCAGACGTACTAAGTTAGAAATGCTGTTTATAACTTCAAGGAAAAATATTTGAGTTGAAATTTGGATATATGAGTACTGAGATCCCAGGAAAAGGTACAGGTCAGAAAAACAAATATGTTCATGCCTACTTATTCATGTTTCCATCATGGAGGTGTACAATTATAGTGTGTAGGAACAAACTACTTATAATTATCTGTGATTAGACTGTAGTTCAGTTTTACATAAAAACAAAAAAGTATTCTGTGTACAGTTTTAATATCTATTGTATTTCCCTGGTATGCAACTATTGTGTAATCAAGAAAATATTACCCTTAAGTTTGGTTCAGAAGTTCCAAAAATAAAAAGACTATTCACCATTTTGGAAAGTTAAATTGCTGACAGCAGTGTTTCCTGTAGTAATTGCGTCATGTACGACGTATCTGGATTCTTCTGTTTTGGAGCTATTACTTTTAGACTGCTTCAACATATAGAAGAAAACATCTCATTTTTAGCCACCAGCACCATATAACTGAGCATTTACGTAGTGTAATACTTATTGTTTTAGTATAAAAAATGTTTAATTTTTAACTTTATAGCATAGCTGGTACCTTTGTATAAATTAATTTTTTATTTCTATTGTATGTTATTTTCAAGGCTTTCAGGTATTATAATTTTTCTTCAGTACTGGTTTTTTTCTGGAAAGTCTTTTCTCTCTGTGTACACTGACATTATGGTAAAGCATGCATATATGCATAGGAATAGATACATTTCAAAATTGTAAAGGAGTCCTACAAAATATCTACAATAAAAAAGAGACATTGGGTTTGACAGGGTTGAAATCTCTGCCTATCCTGAGCTCCCAGAACCGCATATTCCAAATCCTCAACATACTTCAGGAAAAGCCTCCAGCCCTGCTCCCGGGAAACTCTCAAGGGACAGGGACAGATGATAAATGAGACACACAATTAATGAACCACACAATAGGCATTATCCAAACCATAAGGCTGGCTGGCCTTGTGGGTTTCTCTGCTTTTGCTCCATCAATTTCAGCTTTGAGTAAGTTTTAAAATGGCAAAATTAGCATTTCTACTACCTGTCTTCAAAAATACTAATAAAATGAAGATTGCCTCTATCCTGTTCTCTGAGTTGAACACGGTTCATTTTTTAGCTCTTTTCTTCAATACCTCACCACACTTCTCAAGCCAGCCCAACTTTGGAAATGGCAATGATATTTTTATTTCTGTTTGTCACCATTTACAATTCATCAGCAGATATTGCAGGCCTCCTCATTTGTTTAAGCTGGCACTGCTAATCTGATAAAATGTTCTCCAAGCTTCACCTGTTCTTACAGTGTCATATTTGGGCGTTATATTCCTCCTACTTACGTGGTGAATGTTCTTTCCCTGAAAAATAAATTCGTACTTAATTGAAGTATATTCAAAATGTACTTGCTTAAGCAAGGCTTAGAAAGCTCTCAAATCCCTTTTAGTCATTTGAGGTAACATTGCTTGTTTAGAAAACCTGAGGCTCGACAAAGAGGGTTAATCCAGGGCCAGGAAGATTTGAAAGGAAATGAAACAAGCATATAGACCATTCACACCAAGGCAACAGGAACATGAAGGTTTAACCACCAGGTGGCCATATGCACAGGAGAACATAATCAAAATGAATTACCATAGGAGACCCAGTAGACTCAGATCCCGGAGCTCAGCATAAACTCTCTACCTATAATCAGTTAAAGGTTTTGAAATATTTACTTTGAGGCTTAAAAAATAAATTTAGAAATCTAGCCATTCAAATTCACCAGCACAGGAAATCTTTTAGAAGTCATAACAATACAAAGCACACGCATGTGTGAATGTGCATGCATCGTGTGTGTGTGTGTGTGTGTGTGTGTGTGTAGGTTTGTGCATGTTGTTGTTACAGGGATAGCATGAATTTTGCTTTGCTTTTTATTATGTCAAACTGATATTATATTTTTTTCTTTCCTTCTTTCTTTTTTTTTTTTTTTTGAGACAGAGTCTCTCTGTTACCCAGGTTGGAGTGAAGTGGAGTGATCTCCGCTCACTGCAAAGTCCGCTTCCCAGATTCAAGTGATTCTCCTGCCTCAGCCTCCGGAGTAGCTGGGAGTACAGGTGCATGCCACCATGCCTGGCTAATTTTGTATTTTTAGTAGAGACTGGGTTTCATCACGTTGGCCAGGCTGGTCTCAAACTCTTGACTTCAAGTGATCCACTCACATTGGCCTCCCAAAGTGCTGGAATTACAGGCGTGAGCCACCGCGCCCAGCCCTAATAATTGGTAATTTTTTTTCAAATCATTGCTTCTGTGCAGGACTTGATATGCTATTATGTCTTACATCAGGACCTTTGCATGTACTATTATGACACTCATTATTAAAATGGCTAATTTCTACTCATTATTCTGGTCTTAGCTAACCATAAATTTCTCAGAAAGACCTTTTCAATATTCCAAATCTAAAACATAGTGCCCATTACATGCTAATTTTTATTTTCCTTTAGCATTCTTATAGCAAAGTTTGATGCTTTATCTATTTGTTAAATGTCAGTTTCTGCCACAAAACTCTATATTTCATCAGGAGAAGGCACCTTGTCTGTTTAATTTTCCTACTTCCCCATCACCTAGAAATATCTAGCAAATAGTTATTGTGAATAGATAAATGTAGGATGTCTAGCAAAAAGAGAAATGAAAAATTGGAAATACACATAAAATTATGTTTTAGTGATAATTCTTTAACTTCACAAATTTCCTCTTTTTAAATGTCTTCCTGAATACATTCAAGTTTAAATACAATAAAAGAGTGATAATGTGATATGATAGTTAATTTTTTGTTTCTTAGTTTTACCTTGGCTGTGGGCATTAGTTCCTTTGTTCCATAATCTAGCAGACCAATAGTATTTCTTTTTTTAGTTTTAAAGGATTTAATAATACTATCCAAGTGCCTAAAACACAGTACCAAAAATAAAAAAAAAAAAAAAAAGACCAATCGTTTTTCTTATTAGCAACTTTCTAAACAGTGATACATACTTGGGTAGGGTGATGAGAGAATTTACTACCTAAGTAGAATTACAGAGACATTTTGATAAATTCTATCAACTCTTATTCTAGATAACTAAGCATGAAACATTTAATGAATAAACTTGACACATTAAATATCTTAATATTTATACATGTAAGAAACCATCTTTGTCAACAAGGCTTAATTGATATTGAGATAAAGAGAGTTATTTTCCTTGGAATGACTTTTTAGTTGTTAGGTGAAGAAAACTGTAAGAGAGAAACCATCATCTCCCAGAAACTCATCACTATGTGTGGACCTTAACTAACTTGGGTCCAATTTACATTTGCATTACTTCTTTGCCTCGGACCATGGATCAACTATTCCATTCTTCACGTTTTGCAATGGAAAAATGAGGAGAACCCTGAGTTAATGCAAACATCTACCTTCTCCACTTCAGAACACAAGCTGCTCAAACTGCCAGAGAGTAATACCATACATTGGGATAATTGTCAACACAATGCAACTACATCAGCTCACAGTCCATCTCTTGAGATGCCTCCTACTTATCTTCTTCTCTCATCCCCACAGCAGCTTTTCCAAGCCTTGACCATTCTCCCTAATGACACAATATTGGCCAGTGTTTTTTGTTGAGCAGCACAGAAAACATTACCTAATTGAAGTAGACAAGGCTTTGTTAGGTCTAGAAATAGTTTGTGGAATTGTTAGGAGGACTGCAGAACAAATTTTAGGCTACAGTTCTAGAAATAACTCCCAGAGCCATACCATTGACTTAGTCCATGAGAGAAGCTTTGCCTCTTCCATGCCCAGGGAGCTTTCACATCAGAAATATACAACCTCAGTTGAGCTTAGAACCGTGCTGCTGTTGTCTGTGTAGGAAAGCCACATGCTTCGTGTTCTGCCTCCTTCTCAAAATCTGCTCTGAATCAATTTTTCACAGTATATCAAATTGAAGATACTAAAATACATGTCTAGTTTTTAACAACAAGGGACACCTGAAGATACAGTTTTGGGGAGGATTCTACATTAGTAAAACATGATTTATGCTATAAGAAGCTATCAAAATGTGAATAAGACATTCAATATGCCATCACTACTGCCCACTTAATTGCTAAGAGGAAATCACACTTCCCAGAGTCCCCTTTCCCACAACCACTTGGTATCTGCCAACAAGAGATATTCTGGTAGGACTTTCCAGGGGGAGAGGGAGGAAAAGCCATTTTTCTCTGGAGACAATAGAAGCCAGATGTGCAGGTAGATGAAGAATTTGTAGCAATTTAAGAACCACGCACTTATGCAGACCAAAATGCTTGGTCAGATCTTTCTAAAGGCTTTTGAGATTTCTCATAGTTTTACCGTGAATCGTTTAGGAATCTTCTGTTTTGTAACTGAAGGCTCAGATTTTTCATGTTTACCACTTGACCTTCATTCTCTCAGCATATGGAACATTTGTACAAACCACCAGTTTCTTGAAGTCAAATCCCTCATTCTTGCCTTTGAATAAATATAGCTTCTGTTTTCCCGACTAAACTTGATACATTCACATTCCACCATTTCACGCGTAATTTCAGCAATGCACAACAAGTAATCTCACTTCCCACTTTTCAGAAAAGAAAACAGAAGTATATGGGGAAAAAATACTGACTTCCTATTTATTATGATATCTGCATTTCTACTCCATGTTAGCTCTTTTTATTCTATCCCAAAGGATGAAGTGTTTCTTTTCTTGTTGAGAACTAATTGTTCTATTATTCTGTGATTTTTCAGTCTCTCTCTCCTCTGTATCTTTATTGTTTGTCCTTCTGCTTGGAATGTTCTATGTCTCCTTCTTTAGTGCTTTTTTAAATCACACAATCATGTAAAAGTACCTCCCATATTAAATCCAAATGGACAGGAAAGCCGTCTCATTCATCAGGATGGTTAAATAATGCTTTGGAAATGGCTCAAAAATATTAATGTTGTAAAACAAACTAGCTTTACTTCCTCTTTATGTGGGGTATGTGTCCACTGTCAGTGGTCACAGAACTCTGCTTATTCTGGTCCTTCAGAGACTTAGAATGACCAAGCCTCCACCATGTTACCACAATGCTTCGGGGTGCAGTGCTCAGACAAACAGAAGATGGAGAATTGTGTACAATTCTTAATGCTTCTTGCCAGAAGTAACATATGTCACTTCCTTTTTAAATTAATGGCCAAAGAAGTCCTATGACCATGTCTAAATTGAAGGATCAAAAAGGGCAATCTAGTTGTGTGCCCAGAATAAATGGGGTTCTTAAAATGTTAATGAGCACTATGAATCTCTACCACAAACACACACACCTTCACTCAACAGACATAAGTGTCTCCCACACTTTAGCCAAACTGCTGCACCGGTGGTCTGAATTTTACCACCTGCATTTCCTTTTATCCCATTTTCTTTCCAGAAAACTACCACATTTTTTCTAGAAACAGAATTGGCATTTCCTTTGAGGATTGTTAAATTATCCAGTGATGCTGTTGAGAAATCTGATGCAGTTCTAATTTTTTATCTGTTATAGATGGGTTTTTATTGTCTTGTCCCATGTTTAAGGTATTGTCTTCATTCCTAGTGTTCTAAAATTTTGTGATATAGATTTTTCTTTGTTTATGATGTGGCTCTCTTCTTATTTACTGTGTGGAGTATTTGCTCCTTCAAGTTGGGTTTTTAAACATTATTTAATAATTTTCTTCTCCGTGTTCTCCGTTCTCTGGTTTTCTGGAATTCTTATTAGTCTTAGACTGGTGCTTTAATACTTTTTCCTCTTTTATATTTTCAATTCTCTTTTTCTGAGACAGTTACTTTTATCTTTTAACACTTCTGTGATGATTTAATGTCTTTCATAATATTCTCATTTTCCAAGATTATTTATTCCATTCATGCTCCTTTCAGAGAATTTGTTGTGAATTCACAGATGCACTCTCTTCTTTTACCTTTCTGAATATATCCACGGGTGCATTTGTGATTCTGGTGAAGTCTTCTTTTGTTCTTTACATATTCTCTTTCCTCTCATTTTTTTTCTATCATTTCCTTTGATTTTTGACCTTTGTATTAGAAGCTTTCTTTAAAATATCATTTTAATCTTGGTTGTCAGTTCATTTAAGAGATAAATGTTAAAATGCCTTTAGGAAGCTTTGTGTGCTGAGGCAGCTTTTAACAAGACGTAGACTTCATTGTGGGATGTGTGAGCAGGAACCTTAGAATTTTGTTAGGAAAAGCCCTTACTGTAAGTAACTATATGTCTTTTCTCGTCATTATTTTACCCAGAAAGAAGTACCTAGATATCATAACTTGCTGGTGCAAGTCTGTCTGTCAGTGTTCTGGGAGTCTGTCTGAGTTATCTGTTGCTGCATAACAAATTAGCCCAAAACAGTGGCTGGAAATTCCAAAAGGATGCAAGCACTCAGAAGTTGTGAATAGTGAGTGCGTGCTAGAAGCTGCCCAGCACAGAGTCCAAGAAGGGACTGGATTGGAACTGAGTTCATATGGTTTCAAAATTGCCCCTCATTATGTGTAGCATTCCCAAAACAACACTCTCTCCAATTCAACTCCTCCAGAGAGTTAATTACTTGTATTCTACAGAGGTCAGGAAGGTGATATTATCCTCTGTGTGGGGTGGTGGATGATACCTAGAAGTATTTAATAAAATGCGTCTTATGAAGATTTTCAGTCAATCATCCTATTCATAGTCCCACCAGAGACGCTGACCTCTGATGTGCCACATCCTTCAACTCTAGAGCGTTTCGAGGGTTTGGAAACACAAACAGGTGTACTTATTGCCACCACCTAACTACCTTCCCCTTTAGCCACTGAGCTTTTGGCTTTCCCCTTTAAGCTTAATCATTTTTCTCCAATAAAACTGTTTTCTGTCTGCCTACATGTAATCTCATTTTTTGCTAACTCTTCCTATATTGTTAACTATTCTCTTATAACCTGCTTTCTACACTCTTTTAATCTCAAACTAGTGGTGTTTCAAAAGGAGGTAGGATAAAGACATGTATTCAATCTACCAGGTTAAATCTGAATCCTATTTCCTTAAAATCTATAATCCACCCTCTTTTCAACTCTCACTATCATAGTTTTATTTATGCATCTCCAGCACCTGCTCTAGTCACTAACACACAGTAGGCACTTTAAATATTAGCTGAAACCAAAGTAACAGGACTCTCTTAGGCATAATGTAACCTAGAATAATTGAGAAGAAATCTTGATATAGAAACACACAAGCAAGGAAACTAAAATATATCATCTACTTATTGTTCTCAAGTGTTAAGAAGAGAAATAAACAGGACATGGGGAATGTTGCTTAGCACTAGATCCATTAAGCCAGGGAGTTCTGTTTTATTCACAGTTGTACCCCTAGTATCTAGAACACTGACTGCCACATAGAAGATGCTGAATGCTAAATAAATATTTGCTTCCTGCATGGATATAGCAATGACAATAAGTATACTGTAAAATAAAAACACTTGGATGTGAAGTGACAACAGTTGGATTACTTCAAGCAAGGTTACATCCCACTGAGATCCATGACTTTAGCTCTAAAACACAGACAATAATGTTTACCCAATAGATACTGCTTTGACATTCTGAGACAATGTATGCCACTGCACCTGGTCAAATTCTCCCATCTAGTATTTTCTTAAAATACATATTTGTTTTCCTATTCCAGTGAGCAAAAAATCACATTCAGAAAAAAAATGTATTACCATTTCATAATCTGTTACTAAATAAATGTCCAAATCCCTCAGATTATGTGTTATTTTAAAGTCAGTTATGGATATCACACTTTATCTTTCTCTAAGGATCATATATGTATGTGTATAATGAGAGAGAGACAGCATTCTGAAGGATTTTGTGGTTATCCTGACCTGCCATGTAGTAGTGGGGGAGTCTCTCATGTTGGCAAGGGGACTGTGTAGAAATTTATCCTTCCTCAGTAATAAAATGTGATTTTTTTTCCTGTTATCAGGGCAAACTGTCTGTTCTTATCCATTTAAGAGACTTGATATTCCCTCTACCTAAGACTCTGATCCAATTCCTCCCCCTCTGCACTGCTTCCATATTGACCACTTGCTGACCTTAGCAGTGTAAGTCAAAGTTGGAGCTAATAAAAGCTGGCAGATACCTAAACTCTTAATTGAATCTTTAGGTCTTTATTGACTTTCCCCTTCTCATCCCTCCGCCTTTCTTCTTTCTATCCCTCTTATTTTAGAAAGAGGTTTTTCATTAGTGAATAGAAAATATTTAGGTGTCTGACACCTTCAGAGTGGTAGTGATTGCACTGTGCATTAACCTGAAAGTTCATCCCCAGCTTAATAGGCCTGAAGAGGAATGGATGCAGGTTGGCTAAACCAAGAGATGGTATTGCTACCTAAATAACTAATTCATCTTCATAGCAGATGGATGTCAAGGATATTCAAGAGCAGATATACCCAAGGTCATGCCAATTAGTTGTGGAGGGAAGCCTGACAAGAAGTTAATTTAAGATATAAACAGCCTCTTTTTCCAAACCTAGGCCCATAATGAACACCTTACATAGTTGAAAGGCTTTGGAAAGATGTCCAAACTCTTCCAGGGCCGGTGATAACCTGGGGATGAATTCTACATTAAATAATACATCCATTTGGAGGCATTATCAGCACAGAGGGAAATTATGGACTTGGCAATTTCTCCTTAACTGCTTCACAGCTGGTTTTTCCTATTCACTTGCCTTGTTGGACTGAATGTCAATAAGCAGATATTGATTATTCATAATGCTTAAAAATGAGACTATAGATGATAAGAAACATTAAGAGTTCATTATATATTTGGTCTAAATTGGAATGGTGCTCTACTTTAGAGAAAGTCGTGTGTACTACCTCTTCAACAATCTTTTAACATTGAATACCAATGTTCAAAGTTCATGTAGATGAAGACTCCACATAGATGGATCCTCATCTCACATGAGGGAGTTGCACAGATCCTTACCTCATACTTTCTAGCTCCTGAAAACTATTGATTCCACTTTGTCAGACAGAGAGTTGCCAATTATTAAAGGTGACTAGTGATATATGTAAGACAGTAGGATATGTGATTGCCCATTTAAAACTTTCCTTTGCTTCTGTGGTTCAAATCGGCTACTGACATTGTCTGGTGATGCCGCCCAATAGCTTTACTTGCTGTCAAGATTGGGTGCATCTCCAGTTTCTCAGCAGCCAAGATTATGCTAGTTGGTTCAATGTCCTGATGGCCCTTGATTTCTTTGGTGTCATCGGAGATCAAGAAGGAAAATTTGCTCAAAGGAAAAGATCACAAAAAGCAGAACAAGCCACAGGAACTCTTTACGGCCCAAGAGTATGAAAAGTTTGTCATAAGGCAACCTCAGCAAGAACCTTTGTACTTCCACCTTTCGTAGATGGATGGCCCCCTGCTGTGTTGGCAGCCCAGCTTGTGCTTAGATTTTTCCATTTTGCTGAGAGCTCTGTTAAGCTAATTTGATATTTTAAAACTCTGTTGCCACCGTTCTTATTTAATAGAAACTAATCAGTTCTGTATTCTGTTGTGCCCTGTTGTTGCTAGCAAAGCGAAAACAGGACATTTTGATTAATTTTCATGTGTGTTGAGCAATATATTCTGATAACTTTTAATATATTGACTCTAGAATATTCACATGCACATTCTGAATCTGATGTTTTGACTTGTGGCAGGTGTTCAGTTATGGAGACAATACACTTCCAGGATAAAAATGTCATCAGTGTATAACATGCATGTACAGACATTTACAAAGCACAGAGCATGCCTATCCAGAGCAAAGGACAGTGAAAACATTTTCATGAATAAATGTCTCAAAAGTAAAACATGCTATGGAGTTTTGGGAGATTTTTCCAAAGGGAAACAACTGCAAAATGCATTGATATTCTCCTTACAGACATAATAATTCTTCATCTTGCCTAAAATTCTTACTTTAGAGGCAGTTGTTCACTGACTCTTTTTTGTTTTGAACATTATATTCTCTATATGGGTATGCTGCCACAATTCTGCTATATTCTCATTTTCAGAAGGTCCAAAACGATAGGAAAAACTATATACTTGACCAGTGTGGTTATTATAATCTTATTTCAAGGAATCATTAGTTTTAAGTTTTAGCCATGATTTCCTTAAACATCCAACTACAATGTTATCTTTAAACAAGTTCTATTTTATGAAAATATAGTACACACTCAAATGCTCTAAACACCTGTGTTGCATGGAATAAGGTTAGCAACTTAATTGATTAGATGATATGATAATAATAATGTCTAACATTTATTAAACTCCTACACATAGAAGCCTCTCCTGCAATGTTTTGCAATCGTGTATCGCTTATTGGCTTACTCAAAATATCTTTCCATGCCCTACTGAGTGACACTGAGTTTACCCTTTATTGAAGTAAAAATACTTGTGATAATACATTGAATTAAATAGAGAAACACAAATCTTTGCTCGAGTAGCCCTTGGCAGAAGAAAGGCCATTGTTAGAAACCATCTTACCCTCTCAGCTTCAGTGAACAAGAGACATTGAAATTTGCAAAAGACACATCTCAGGTAATCAGAGAGCTTGGGCCATTGGAGACTTCAGAAGGACATTCTGAAGTATGTTTCAGCCTTCAAGTAATGAGTTCCTTAGTTTCTATAAATGAGTCATGGGCCACTATAAGATGATGTACACTTCTAGACTGTCACACACACGCATAAGAGGATGTAAATAAGTCTAAGAAATACTGTGAGATTTATACTGCAGAATGCCTCATAGCTTTTAAGGCACCATAATAAATCTTCAAAAACTTGACAGACAATTCAGTTTTTGTTTTAAACAAATTTGTCCCTCTCTCTCCCCATCTCCCTCTCCAACGGATGACTAATTTTCTTTTGAATCTCATTGTGGGAAATGTTGTTTTAGATGATTAGAATATTATTCAGAATTAAACATAAATTATAATTTCATAAATACCTGCTGATTTATTTAGGATAATCTGCATCTTGTGAAATATGATACTCAAATAACTTAAAATGAATGGCAATATAAACAGATTTTTCCTAATGACAGAAGGGACAAGATGCAGAAAAGCAATAAAGGTATTTGGACCTCACCCTTAGGTTGCTCACAGAAATAATATCTAGCCTATTATCTTGGTGGTGGTTATGAAGTCCACATAAGATGAGTTACAAAAAGAGGAAAATAGTAGTCAGTGTGGTACTAGTGATACCTGGAGTTATAAGACCAGAGCTAAAATGCCAGCATTGCAATGATCCTTTGGGTGCTTCTGGGAAAACAACATACATATTACACAGTATGGTTTTAAGAACTAAATGAGACAACACATATGAGAATGTACTTGATAAAACCTAAAGCACTATCGTAAGATTTTCCCAAACTAAAGTTCATGGACATATTGGGACAGGATTACTAACTTTTGTTATATTTTGAGTTTTATTTCAATGATAATCTTACAAAACTTACTTTGTACAGAATTTATAGATTTCACTTTTACTTTACAATACTTGTTTTATAGTGATTTTTAATCAAAATACATTATCAAAATATAAGATCTTGTTTTCTTAAATCCATGTTTCTCAAACTGAGATCCATGGCTGTCTTTTTTAGTTCTGTGAGAAATAAACTTACTTCAAGTGGTTCTTGGAACACACAATCATGAGAATCACTGCTGTGTAATATCTGTACTACCTTATCTACAGAACTTTTAAGAGAAGCTGAGGAGGGTGCTTGCTGGCAGGGAAAATGGATCAACTTTCTCCACATCTCTAAAATGACTTTACAAAAGCCTCATTTAGAAATTTTATTCCAGGATTTCAGGCCTGAGAGTTCACATGATTGTTAAACATGCAATATCTTTAAAGTATTCTCTAAGCAAAAGGAAGATGTATGTGAGGTCTGTAATTCAACAAGCCATGATGCAATTTCATTTTAAAACAGTACTGAATAAAAGTACATGTGATGACTTTATATTATCACCAAGGAGAGAGTTAACATTTTTCCCCACAAATTTTAAATCAATTGCCACACCGTGACAATGCCATCTTACGTTGAATGTCTGAGATTTCTCTATCCTCTAAGCGCTGGCAAAGACCTACAGTTTGCCTGTCCCCAAATGGGGCTTCATCTTCATGAGGTATGCAGGCAGAATTCTAATTAGGGTGGTCACTAAGGTGCTCAGAATCCTTGGCACTGAGACATCAGTGAAGGAAAGCTCTCTCTAGGTGGGCTTCTGTGATTCCTCAGAGCTGCCCCTTCAGGTCTCTTTCCAGCAGATGTGTGTATTCCCTACACCACACAGGTTAGGCTTAGTACAAGAAGGGGGACTTCACAGAGGGTTCTTGTTAACACCTTATGCGGTGTGCATGCCTTTGAGATCAGCCAGTGACCTGCAGGATCTTTTAGACGCTTTAAGGATTCTGTCGGTGAAAGGGAATCTCATGCATTTGATATCTAAAAGTGAAAATATCCAGCATCACTCCTGGTCTGCAGCTTTGAGTATCTTATGAATGGGATCCTTGATTCTGATATATATCTTTTTTCCCTCTCTTTCTCTCTAACGGTACAGCATCCTCCTGAACTTCATAAGAACAAGTTATGAAAAATTAATAGAGCTAAAGGTTTCTAGTTAATGAGTACTCTATTGTTTGAAAGTAAAATATATGAGGCTCCAAGGAACAGCATGTACTCGGAACAGGTAAAAAACTGGAATAAATAAAAATAGTAGCCAGATTCGACCCCTTCTCTTGTTTGCATGCTGATTGTTAACATTTTCTGTCCCAATTTTAATGAGCTTAATGGGTTTATTTTTTGTGCGAAGGGTAAAGGGCCTTCAGAACTGATTAAAGGGCCTTCATAGAGAAGAACATATGATATTGCAATTAATTTTAGACTCAGTTCATTGTCAAAATGATCAGCTTGAATAAGTATATTACCACAACCATAAAGGTAATAATTATAACTAAACATTTATTGAACACTTACTACATCAGGTTCCGGTTCAAGTGCTTTGAATTTACTCGTATAATAAATACAATTTGCAGATAAATTATTTAATTATGGCATTGTTAGATAAAAAGTGTCAGCTCTGGGGTTCAGACTCTTGCAATTTGGTTTCCATTAGTTCTTAACACCAAGAATCTGAACGCAGAAAGATAGATTGGATTTTAAAATCAGTGAAATCTAGTATTTTATTCTAGTATTTAAAATATTACAGGTCAGAGGTGAACAAGCAATATATTGAGAAAATGAGAAAGAGGACATAAATTTGATTTTTAATATTACCAATAACAATTATATGACTTAGGGAAGTCATTTGACCTTCTGGGATCCATGTTATTCATTTGATAAATAAAAGGAGTTGGATTAAATCTGGCATGACAAATACCTGGTAAACATGCTAATGCCCTAGTCTATCTTCTTGTTATAAATCATTACCCCTCTTTTTTGCTAAGCTTAAACATAGTATTACAACCTTCTCAACTCAGCTTTCCAAGTAATCTCTTTTGATTGATTGGAGCTGGTGTGTGAGATAAAACCTAGTTTTCATCCATGGACAATATGCTACATAAGCTCTCTTCCATTTCTAATATTAAATGGTTCTTTGTATTGAATAACATAATTACATAACTGGGGAGAATCTGAGTGTGTGCTTTAAAGGAGATGAGCAGAGCAAGCTGCAGATAGATTCGAAGGAGAGGGAACTGAATACTGAGAAATATGAAGACACCATCTGAGTCTTGAAAAATATTTTCAAGGCTGATTCATGCCTGTGTCGTGAACAGTAGGAAGCCTTCTCCAATAAGAAAATTTACTTCCCTGTCTAGGCCCTGCTCACTTTCTCAGCACAAAAACAGAGCACTGAATTTATTACTAGTACAATGAATTACTCATTTAATCACAGGCTTGGATCATGTTGTTGCATCATCTCCCTAATTATTTTCCATATACGTGAATGTGTCGTTATCCACAATCTCATATTTGGTTTCAGACCACATACTAGGAAAGAGCAGGAATGTTGTTCTGTATGATATTTAGATAGTCACATGTATTTAGATTTCTAATAAATATTACTCAATGATAATAGAATAAAGAAAATGAGTAGGAGGAAAGAGAAGATAAATTTTGATAAGGGCATGATTCAAGTCACTATTGAGATTAATCTGCGGGAGAAGGCCTTACATATGATGAAAAGCTTAATGAGCTTAAAATTCTAAAATGAATTCTGTATGCTCTTATTATTTTCTTATTATTGGAACCCTTATTTCTCTGGGTGGTCTTTATTTGAGTCCCACGCAGCTGATTTTTTAAGGCAATATTCCCCTTTCGTGGATGTCTCTCTTTTTGTTACAAAGGCCAAGGATGAAAAGCAAGCTTAGGTAAGACTGATTAGATACACCTTTAATCTAATGGAGGCCCTTTTCTTATAGAGGTGTGTAAATAGGTTGTTTCTCAATGTATCACATTCTAAGTCTAAAAGCAGCAGGCAGCTGGATAAAGATTCAGAGATTCAAGAACCTTGTCTAACTCATCACACCAATCAATACAAAAAATAGACGATACATGGTATCTTTCAAGAAAGCTGAGAGGGGCAAATGGCATTAAAAGGAAGAATAGGAAAGTTCTGCTTTTAAAAATGGTGAAGTGGTTTGTATCAGGTAGATCCGTTTCATCAGAGTAACTTTTTAAAATGCTGAATTAAAAGGACCCTGGAGAGAACGGAACGTATTGAGGTAAGGAATAAGTTATTCACTGCTTCTTCCACTTGGGGATTCGCCAATGAACAGCATGAGGCATAATGGGCAAACAATATAAAAGACAAGGCTTTTTGAAAATATATGGGAGACAAAAAAAAAAAAAACTATTAAGGATCATGGCAAACAAGATTTCAGGGTTGTGGGGCCAAAAACGTGGAGAAAAAGACGCAACACTTGTGACAACAACATTCTTTGTGACTATTTTTTCTTAAAGCTTTGCTGTATCCTATGCTACATAGGAACAAGACAAAATGAGAAGAAAGTGGTTTCCAAGAAGATAAAAAGCTAAGGAGAGCTTTTGGAGGTATAATAGAACAGAGAAATACAAAATTGTAATTCAGAGTTTCTTCCTGGAAATGGATGTATATCCCTGGCTATCATTTTAGACATGTGAAAGGTTATGTCTTAGAATTAAAGGCAAACTAGAAATAAATCCACCCTCAAAATCAGAAATTTAGCATTTCATGATTTCAGTCTTTCAATAAATAAACCTGATATGCTTTCTTTCAAACAACTAGTCAGGTGAAAATTGAATCTTTTCTGAAGAAAGATCAGCCAAAGGCTTAGCAATGTCCCATATATAAGTTCAGCATTCAAATAAAAATGTAATATCAGGTTATAGTAGCAAATGATTAAGAACTAATATTAGGTTGGTGCAAAAGTAATTGGGTTTTTGCCATTACTTTTAATGACAAAAACAGAAAAAAATTTTGAAAGGAATACAAGTATTTTCAAATAAAGGAGCTATTTTTCACAGATTTTAAAAGAACTGCCTTTAAATTACTCAAATAATTGGTGAAAAGATACAGAAATTCCCCAGAGAACAGTGGGATCTATACACTATACAGTAAAATCAAAAGCTTAGAAATAAAAATGCAATTACTAAAATAAGATTTTAATAGATGGATTTATCAGTAGATCAGAGACATTTAAAAAGAAGATTGACAAAGTGACAGATAGCTAAGTAGTAAATTTAGACAAAAGCACACAGAGTTGTAGAACCTTATGAGACACAAAAATGTTTAACATATATGTCATTGGAGCACCTGAAGGAGAAAAAGATACAATATTTGGTAAGACAGTGGCTGAGAATTTTCTAAAACTGATAAAATAAACAAAGACACATATTTAAGGAGCTTTATAAAATCCATGCATAAAATTGCAAATAAAATTACTTCTAGGCATTTTGTTGTTAAACTGCTGAATGCCAAAGGCAAATAGAAAATATTAAAACAGCCAGAGAAAAAGACACACATCGCCATGAATAAATAGTAATAAGAACATCAGGTGTCTTTTAGCCATAAGATTATATATTTAATTTTTTTTAAAGGGCAACCTGGAATTCTCCACCTAGAAAGAATATCCTTCATTAAACACCTGTGAATTTCTGCTGCTCAATATGATAGAGTGACTGGCATAAGATTTGCTTTCTGCCATTAACAATAAACAGTAAATTGGACAAAATATGAGTAATCGTTTTAAATTCTCTGACAATGGGAAAGAAGCACATGAAGCTGCTCCCCAAGAAAAAGGAAATTCATTAATTGATCCCAATGATTACAGTGGCTTTTTACCTGGGCACCATTTTTCAACTATAGCAAAGTAAGCTAGAATGAAACATAGTAGTGATGAAGCTACTCCCCAGGAGAAAGGAAACTCATTAATTGAGCCCAATGATTACAATGGCTTTTTACTTGGACAGCATTTTTCAGTTATAGCAAAGTGAGCTAGAATGAAACATAGTACTGCTTAAGAGTTGAAGAGGCAGAGATAAAAATGTATAGCAACTAAAGAGTTTGGAGCACAGAGGTACAGAGTGGTTCACTGGAAATGAAGGAGTTATGTGGAGAGAAGTGAATCCAGGAAAAGTAAAGAATCAAAATTAACTCTATATAATTCACTACATTAACAGAATAAAGAAGAAAAATCAAGTGATCATACGAACAGAAACATAAAAATTACTTGACACAATTCGACATATACCTAACCTCTCATCAAATAAAGAGTGAAAAAGGGCTTTCTCAAACTCACAGGGTTTTACTGCAATACGCCTTCAGCTAACATTATATTTAGAAGTGAAAAACTAAATAATTTCTAACAAAGATCAGGCCAGGATCAAGGCAAGAATGTCTGCTTCAATATTTCTACTCAGTATTGTTGTAAAAGTCTATCATAATATTCCTCTAATTGATCTTGAGATCTCTCTCTTCAGAGTTACTACAAATCTACAAGAAGTCCATCTGAAGTCATAACATAGCTCAAAAGCTGACCTACAGAAACAAACCTTTCAATGATTTCACATTTGATTGATTCAGTCCATGAAACAATTTATGCCTCAGAGCATTGTGGGAAACAGCAGTGCACTAAATTGGCAACCAATGGAACTTAACAGCTGAATGTAATCGGGTAAGGAGATAGAGATCCCTGGCCAAAACTACTATCATCCCAAAGTGATTCTAGGTATATCCAACCCTCTGAGGTGCAACATCAGAGGCTTAACACTGTGGGTGAGGGAAGAAGTTTCCAATAAAATAATAAAGTCAGTAGGTAAATAAACAACCCATGACAAAACAATAACAGAGTTGTCACAATATAGAGAGTTGTGGTATTCAAAGTTGCTACTATATATTATCAAAAATGCCCAGTTTTCAACAAAAAATTAAGAGGTATGCAAAGGAACAGGAAAATATGACCCACACATCAGAAAAAAATCCAGGCAATAGAAATTCCTTATGAAAGTAATCAGATGTTTGGAAGCTTTCAGTGTAACATTGAAGTCCTCCACTACTATTGTGTTGCATCTATCTCATTTTTTAGGTCTAGTAGTAATTGTTTCATATATTTGGGAGTTCCAGTGTTGGGTGCATATATATTCAGGATTGTGATATTTTCCTGTTGGACTAATCCTTTTACCAATTTATAACGTCCTTTTTTTCTTCTTCTTCTTCTTTTTTTTTTTTTACTCTTGTTGCTTTAAATTCTGTTTTGTCTGATATAAGAATAGCCATTTCTCACTTTTGGTTTCCATTTGCATGGAAGATCTTTTTTTCCACCCTTTCACCTTAAGTTTATGTGAGTCTTATGTATTAGATAAGTCTCCTGAAGATAGCAAATACTTGGTTAGTGGATTTTTATCCATTCTTCCATTCTATATCTTTTAAGTGGAGCATTTAGGCCATTACAATTCAATGTTAGTATTGAGATGTGAGGTACTGTACTCTTCATCATGTTAGTTATTGACTAAACACCTTGTTGTTTTCATTGCATTATTATTTTATAAGCCCTGTGAGATTTATGTTTTAACAAGATTTATTTTTTAAGAAGATTCTATTTTGAGGTTTTTTTTTTTTTTTTAAAGATTTGGAACTCCTTTTAGCATTTATTGTTGCACTGGTTTGGTAGTGGCAAATACTCACAGCATTTGCTTATCTGAGAAAGACTTTATCTTTCCTTCATTTATGAAGCTTAGTTTTGCTGGATACAAAATTCTTGGCAAACAATTATTTTGTTTAAGGAGACTAAAGATGGAACCCCAATCCACTCTGGCTTGTAAGGTTTCAGCTGAGAAATGTGCTGTTTATCTGATAGGTGTTCTTTTATAGGTTATCTGATGATTTTTTTTTTCTCTTCAAAGATCTTAAGATTCTTTTCTTTATCTTGATTTTGAATAAACTGGAGGACTACGTGCCTTGGTGATGATCTTTTGTGATGAATTTCTGAAGAGTTCTTTGAGCTTCTTGTATTTGGGCATCTAGAGCACTAATAAGGCAGTTTTCCTCAATTATTTCCTCAAATAAATTTTCCAAACATTTATATTTCTCTTCTTCCTCAGGAACACCAATTATTCTTAGTTTTTTCTATTTAACATAATCCCATATTTCTCAGACACTTTGTTTATTTTTAAAAAACTTCTTTTTTCTCTTTCTTTGCCTGATTGGGTTAACTAGAAAGCCTTATCTTCAAGCTCTGAAGTTTTTTCTTCTACTTCTTCTACATAAGGTCAACCAGGAAACAATGGAATTAAACTATACCCTAGAACAAATGGACTTAACAGATATTTACAGAACATTCTACCCAACAACTGCAGAATCTATATTATTCTCATCAGCACATGAAACATTATTCAAAATAGACCTTATGATAGGCCACAAAATGTCTCAATTAATTTTTAAAAATCAAAATCATGTCAAGAATCTTCTTAGACCACAGTGGAATAAGACTAGAATTAACTCCAAAAGGAACCCTAAAAACTCTAACAATACATGGAAATTAAATAATCTACTCTTGAATAATTTTGGGGTTAGCAATGAAATCAAGATGGAATTTAGAAAGTTTTGTGAACTGAATGATAATAGTGACAAAAGTTATCAAAACCTCTGAGATACGGCAAAAAATGGTGCCAAGTGGAAAGTTCATAACCTTAAATGACTACATCAAAAAGTCTAAAAGAGCACAAATAGACAACCAAACATTATATCTCAAGGAATTAGAGAAACAGGAATAAATTAAACCCAAACCCACCAGAAGAAAAGAAATAACAAAGATCAGAGCAGAATGAAATGAGATTGAAACAAACAAACAAAAAACAACAAAAAAAACGACACAAGAGAAATGAAACAAAAAAAATCCTGTTTTTTTTTTCCAAAAGATAAACACAATTGATAGATCATTAGTGAGATTAACCAAGAAAAGGAAGAAGATCAAACTAAACTGATTAGAAATGAAATGGGAGATATTACAATGGAAAGCACAGAATTACAAAAGATCATTTAAGGCTACCATGAACACCTTCATGCACACAAACTAGAAAATCTAGAGGAGATGGATAAATTCCTGGAAACATAAAGTCCTCCTAGATTAAATCAGAAAGAAACAGAGACTCTGACCAGACCAATAACAAGCAGTGAGATTGAAATAGCAATAAAAAACTGCCAACAAAAAAAGTCCAGGACAAGATGGATTAACAACTGAATTATATCAGACATTCAAAGAATAATTGGTACCAACCCTACTGAAAGTATTTCAAAAAATAGAGAAAAAGGGTATCCTTCTCAAATCATTCTATAAAGCCAGTATCATCCTAATACCAAAACCAGGAAAGAAAATAACAACAACAACAACAAACTACACACCAATATCCCTGATGAACATGGATGCAAAAATTCTCTACAAAATACTAGCTAACCAAATCCAACAGCATATCAAAAAGATAATACATAATGATGAATGGGCTTTATACCAGAGATGCAGAAATAATTCAACATATGCAATGATACATCACATAAACAGAATTAAAACAAAAATCAGATGAAAATCTCAATAGATACAGAAAAAGCATTTAACAAATCTAGTATCCTTTTATGATAAAAAAACCATTAACAAAATTGGCATAGAAGGGACATACCTCAAAGTAATAAATGCCATCTATGAAAAACCCACAACCAACATCATATTGAATGGGGAAAAGTAGAAAGCATTCCCCCTGACAACTAGAACAAGACAAGGAGGCCCGCTTTCACCACATCAATTCCCCACAGTACTGGAAGTCCTAGCCAGAGCAATCAAACAAGAGAAAGAAACAAAGGTCATCCAAATTGAAAAACAGAATGTCAAAATGTTGTTGTTCAATGATAATATGACTATATGCCTAGAACACTCTAAAGACTCTTCCTAAAAGCTCCCAGATCTGATAAATAAATTCAGTAAAGTTTCAGGATCAAAACTAATGTACGTAAATCAATAGCACTGCTATACACCAACAAAGGCCAAGCTGAGAATAAAATTGAGAATGCAGTCCTTTTTACAATGACTGCAAATAAAATAAAATAAAATAAAATAAAATAAATACTTAGTGATAGACTTAACCAAGGAGGTGAAAGATCTCTACAAGAAAAACTACAAAGCACTACTAAAAGAAATCATAGATGACACAAACAGCTGGAAACACATTTCATGCTCATGGATGGATAGAATCAATGTTGTGAAAATAGCCATACTGCCAAAACAATCTACAGATTCAATACAATGCCCATCAAAATATCATCATCATTCTTCACATAAATAGAAAAACAAATCCTAAAATTCATACGGAACCAAAAACGAACCCACAGAGCCAAAGCAAGACTAAGCAAAAAGAACAAATCTGGAGGCATCACATTACTGGACTTCAAACTATATTACAAATCTATAGCTACTCAAACAGTATGGTACTCTTATAAAAACAGGTACATAGACCAATGGAACAGAATAGAGAACCCAGAGATAAGCCAAATATTTACAGTCAACTGATCTTCAACAAAGCATACAAAAAATGTAAAGTACATAAAGAATACCTTATTCAAAAAATGATGCTGGGATAATGGGCTAGCCACACATAGAAGAATGAAACCGGATCATCATCTCTTACCTTAAACAAAAATCAACCCAAGATGGATAAAATACTATTTCTAAGACCTGAAACCATAAAAATCTAGAAGATAACATAGGAAACACTCTTCTAGACATTGGCTTAGGCAAATAATTCACAAAAAAGGAACCAAAAGCAAATGTTACAAAATCAAAAATAAATAAATGGGACTTAATTAAATTAAAACTTCTGCAAAGCAAAAGAAATTATCAGCACAGTAAATAGGCATCCCATTGAGTGAGAGAAAATATTCTCTAACTATGCATCTGGCAAAGAATTATTATCCAGAATCTACAAGTAACTCAAATAAATCAGCAAGAAGAAAATAATCTCATCGAAAAGTAGCCAAAGAACATGAATAGATGATTCTCAAAAGAATGTATACAAACGGCCAATAAACATATTTAAAAATGCTCAATGTCAGTAATTATCAGGGAAATGCAAATTCAAACCACAGTGAGATGCCACCTTACTCTTGAAAAAATGGCCATAATTTAAAAATTAAAAAAATAATAAATGTTGGCATAGATGTGATATAAAGAGAGTACTTTTGCATTGGGGTTGAAAATGTAAACTAGTACAACCATTTTTGAAAATATTATGAAGATTTCTTTAATAACTAAAAGTAGAACCACCATTTGATCCAGCAATTCCACTGCTGGAAAAGCAGTCATTATATGAAAAAGACACATGCACATGTATGTTTATTGCACCACAATTCACAACTGCAAAAATATGGAATCAAACTGAATATCCATCAGCCAATGAGTCGATAAAGAAAATGTGATGTATATATATACTATGGAATATTACTCAGCCATAAAACAGAATGAAATAATGGCCTTTACAGCAAGCTGGATGGTATTGGAGGCCATTATTCTAAATGAAGTAACTCAGAAACCAAAAACTAAATATTGTATGTTTTCATTTATAAGTGGGAACTAATCTCTGAGGATTCAAAAGCATAGGAATTCTATAATCAGCTTTGGGGACTTGGGGAGAAAGGTGGAAGGGAAGCGATGGATAAAAGACTACGCATTAGGTGCAGTGTACACTGCTTAGGTGACAGCACCAAAATCTCAGAAATCACCACTAAAGAATTTATCCATGTAACCCAAAACCTCTTGTTCTCCTAAAACTATCAATTTTTTCAAAAATAAAAGTCTTAAAATTACCCACTATAAATATGTTCAAAGAACTAAAGGAAGCCATCATTAAAATAGAAGAAAGTATTATGACCACATTATATTGAATAAAGATTATCAGTAATGAGTTATAAGTTTTTAAAAGTATAATTATATAAAAATTGTGATAAAAAGTACAAAAACTGAAATAAAAATTCACTAGAGAGGGTCAACTATAGATTTGAATTATAAGAAGAAATAATTAGCAAACCTGAATCTAGATAGATGGAGATTATAGAACTCAAAGAACACAGAGAAAAGAGGAAGAAAAATGAACAGAACATCAGATAAATGTGAGACATTATGAAGTGTTCCAATATACATGTCATGGTGGTATCAGAAAGGAAAAAGAGAAAGATGTAAAAAAATTAAGTAAATAATGGAGGAAAGCTTCCTAACTTCTTGAAGAACAATAATGTACACATCCAAGAAGATTGCAAACTACAGGTAGAATAAATGAAAAGAAACATATACTCACACAGAGACACATAATAGTGAAATGCTAAAAGATAAAGATAAAAAAAAATCTTGAGAGCAACAAGAGAAAAACAACTGAACAGTTACATGGGATCCCCAGTAAAATTAAGAGCTGACATTTTAACAAAAACACTGGAGACCAGAAAGCAGTGGGATATATTAAAAGGCTCAGAGAAAACAAATCTTAAGAACAACAAGTAAAAGGGCAGAGCAGATGTAAATCTGACTATATCAAATAATAGTACTATATGTGAGTGGACAAAATAATCCAGTTGAAAGGCAGATTTTCCATTAGCATTAAAAAAAGCAAAATGTAATTGTTTGATATTTATAGAAAACAACCTTCAGATTCAAGAAAAATAAAGATTGAAAGTATATGAATGGAAAAAAGATATATTACGCAAAAATCCACCACAAGAAAACCATCATGGCTATACTATCAGACAAAATAGACCTTAAGCAAAGATATTAGCAGAAATAAAAGGAAATATTTTAATAATGAAAAAAGCCATAAAGAAGACAATATAAGTATATATGTCCCTAATAACAAAGGACCACAATATACAAAGCAAATATTGACAGTTTGAAGGGAATAATAGAGAGTTCTACAGTAATAGTTGAAGATTTCAATAGTGGATACAACAAGCAGGCAAAATATCAATAAAGATATAGATTTGAACAGCACTGTAAACCAATCAATAACAGACATCTACAGAACACTCTGCCAACAGCAGGATATAAAATCTTCCTGATGTGAACATTTTCCAGGGTAGATCATTTGCTAGGTCATAAAAATAACTTCAATAAACTTAATAGCATAAAAATAATTGAAATTGTGTTCTACAACTATAATAGAATAAAATTAATAGAAATAGAAACTAGAAAACTCAAAAATATGAAAACATCATGAAATAACTAATGTTCAAAGGTGAAGTTAAAAAACACTTTATGCTTCAAGATGCACGAGAATGAAAACACAGCATACCAAAATGTATGCCCAGAAATAAGACTGCACACCTGCAAACATTTGATCTTCAACAAACCTGACAAAAATTAGCAATGGGGAAAGGATTTCCTATTTAACAAATGGTGCTGGGAGAACTGTCCTACGTAGAAAATTGAAACTGGACTCCTTCCTTACACCATATACAAAAATCAACTCAAGATGGATTAAAGACTTAAATGTAAAACTCAAAACTATAAAAATCCTACAAGAAAACCTAGGCAATACCATCCAGGACAGAGGCACAAGCAAAGATTTCATGAGTAAAATGCCAAAAGCAAATGAAACAAAAGCAAAAATGGACAAATGAGATTTAATTAAACTAAAGAGCTTCCGTACAGCAGAGAAACTATCATCAGAGTGAACAGACAACTTACAGAATAAGAGAAAAATTTTGCAATCTATCCATTTGACAAAGGTCTAACATCAGCATCTACAAGAAACTTAAACAGATTTACAAGAAAAAACAAACAACACCATTAAAAGTGAGCAAAGGACATGAAAAATCTCTTCTCAAAGATGACTTTTATGTGGCCAACAAACATATGAGAAAAAGCTAAACATCATCGATCATTGGAGAAAAGCAAATCAGGCCAGGCACGGTGGCTCATGCCTGTAATTCCAGCACTTTGGGAGGCCAAGGCAGGTGGATCACAAGGTCAGGAGTTTGAGACCAGCCTGGCCAATATGGTGAAACCCCGTTTCCATTAAAATACAAAAAAAAAAAAAAAAAAAAAAATTAGTGAAACCCCGTTTCCATTAAAATACAAAAAAAAAAAAAAAATTAGCTGGGTGTGGTGGTGCATACCTGTAATCCCAGCTACTCGGGAGGCTGAGGCAGGAGAATTGCTGAACTCATGAGATGGAAGTTGCAGTGAGCCGAAATCACTACACTTCACTCCATCCTAGGCAACAGAGGGAGACTCCTTTTACATTGTTGGTGGGAGTGTTAATTCCTTCTACCATTGTTGAAGACAGTGGCAGTTTCTCGAAGACCTAGAGACAGAAATACCACGTGACCCAGCAATCTCATTACTGGATATACACACAAATGAATATAAATCATTCTATTATAAAAATACATACACACATATGTTCATTGCAGCTCTATTCACAATAGCAAAGACTTGTAATCAACCTAAATGCCCATCAATGATAGACTAGATAAAGAAAATGTGGTACATATACACCATGGAATACTATGCAGCCATAAAAAGAAACAAGATGATGTCAGTTACATGGACATAAATACAGTTGGAAGCCATTATCCTCAGCAAACTAACACAGGAACAGAAAACCAAACACCACATGTTCTCACTTATAAGTGGGAGCTGAATGATAAGAACACATGGACACACGGGGAGAACAACATACTCTGGGACCTTTTGGAGGGTGGGAAGTGGAAGGAGGGAGAGCATCAGGAAGAATAGCTAATGGATGCTGGCCTTAATTCCTGGGTGATGGGATGATCTATTTAGCAAACCGTCATGGCACACGATTACCCATGTAACAAACATGCACATCCTGCACACATGCCCTGGAACTTAAAGTAAAAGTTGAAATGTGGAAAATTTTGTATTTGAAATAGCTAAATTAAGAAAGAAGAAAGAAATCAAATCAATAACCTTGCCTGCCACATTATAAATGGAAAAAAAGAGAAAGCTAATTTTAATGCCAAGAGAGAATAAAATAATAAAGTTTCCTGTAAATATATGAAAAATAACAAAAAAATACATAAAATCAATAAAACCAAATGTTTCTTAAAAGATCAAATTTTTAGTTAAATTGACCAAGAGATGAATTAATAAATAAATAAAACTCAAATTAGTACAATCAGAACTAAAAAAAACATGAGACATTACTGCCAACTCTAGAAAATAAAAAGAATGATAAGAGAATATTATGAACAATTGCATGTCAATATATCAAATAAATTAGATAAAACGAACACATTCCTACAAAGATATAAACTACCAAAACTAACACAAGAAGAAATTGCCTTTCTAAATAGAACTATAACTAGCAAGGAGATTTATTCAGTAACCAAAAACCTATCACAAATAAAAGTCCAAATCTAAATGGCTTTACTGCTGAATTCTATGAAATCTTTGGAGGAAAAAAAATATCAATTACTTACAAACTCTTCCCAAAAATAGTAGAGGATGGAACCCTTGTAACTCATTTAATTGCCCTGATACCAAAACCAAAGACACCACAAGATAAGAAATCTACACCAAAATCTTTTAGAAATATGTATGCAAAAATTTAAAATATTAAACCAAATCCAACAAATATTTAAAGAATTATGGATGATTATCAAGTGTAATTCATCTTAGCTATACAAGATTGGTTTAACATCTGAAAATATGATTACACTGTATCTATATCACAAAAAAAATATCTCAGTAAAAACAAAGAAATCATTTGAAAATATCCAACATTCTTTCATGATAAAATGATAATAAATACATTAAGAATGAAGGATAACTTCTTCGACTTGATAAAGGACATCTACAAAAATACACATGTAACATTATACTTACTAATGAAAACCTAGATGTGTTCTTCCCAAGATGAGAAATGAAACAAAAATAGCTGCTTTCACTACTTCTATTCAGCATTTTTCTGGAGGTCCTAGCTAGGGGAATTTGGAAAGAAAAATAAATTAAAAGTATTTATTATATAAAATATTGGAAAATAAGATGTAAACTTATCTCTATTCTTGAATGACATGATCTTACACTTTGGAAACCCTAATGCATTCATTAAAAAGTGATAAGAACTAACATATGCATTCAACAAGTTTGTAGAATATGTGATTGGTGTACAAAAAATAACTAACTGAACAATAATAATATATTGTGGGGCTTATATAAATAAGTTATATATATATACGTATATATATACATGTATATATATACGTATATATATACGTGTATATATACAATATATATACGTATATATATACAATATATATATATACGTATATATATACAATATATATACGTATATATATACATATATATATGATAATACCATCATACGTATTTTTATATATACTATATATATCATCATAGGTATATTTATATATACTATATATATACAATATATATACATATATATATACAATATATATATACTATATATATGTATATATATATATACACGTGTATATATATATATACACGTATATATATATATATACATATATATATGATAATACCAAAATGATAAAAAGAGGATAAATGAAATTATACTATTGTAAGCTCTCATACTATATGGGACAGGGCATAATATTACTCAAAAATGAACTTTGATAAGTAAAGAAAGTATTCTATAAACTTGAAAACAATAACAAAAATAATTTTAAAGAGTTATAATTATTTTCTGCTTCTGATAAGGGGAAGAAATAAAATTTGGTCATAAGAATACTCTATTAATCCTATAGAAGGCATCAAATTTTTCTGAAAAGTAATCAGAGCACAGAAAGGACAAATAATAAATACGTGCTAAGAGGACAGTATTGATTCTAACCATACTAATAACCACATTAAATATAAACAAACAACATACCATAGTTAAAAGTTGGGAATTGTCAATCTGGGTTTATAAAGTAGAATCCAACTATATGATGCCTGCAAAAAACACATTTTAAATGTAAATGAACAAATAAAAATGATTAAAGTATTAAAGTCATAGTGAAGTGGTGGGGGGATATTACATTAATATGAATGAATTTAGCTTTCTGAGCAAAAGAAGAAAATCCCCAGAAATTAAGGTCATTTTATGGTAAAAGGTCAATTCATCAAGTAGTAATTATAAAAGTATTAAGAACTATGTACTAAATAATACACCTTCAAAATACGTGAAGAAAAAACTAATAGGACCCTCTCAGTAAAATAAGAATGGAAGGGAACTTCTTTAACTTGATCAAAAAGAAAAAAAAAATTACAAAACGCTAATCTAACATTACACTGAATGGTGAGTAATTTGAAACTTTCTTGAAAGGATCAGAAATAGGCAAGGATGCTCCCTTTCTCCACTTCTTCTCAACTTTAGGTTGGAAGTTTTAGCTAAAGCTTTCAGACAAGAAAAGGAAATAACAGGTACACAGATTGGGAAACATAAATTAAACTGTATTTGCTTGCATAACATGATTATCTACATAGAAAATTGCAAAAAGTCAACAACCAAACTCAAACTAATAAAAAAATTGAAAGAAGGTTACAGAATAAAAAGTTAAGAGAAAAGTTAATTGCTTTATTGTATACCAGCAATGAACAATTGAAATTTGAAATTAGGAACATAATATTAATTAAATTAGCCATAAAAATGAACACTTAGATATAAATCTAACAAACTATGTACAAAATATATTTGAAGAAAACCACAAAAGTATGAATGAAGAAATCAAAGACCTAAATAAGTGGGGAGAAATTTCATGTTATGGATAGTAATATAGTTTGGATGTTGTCCTTGCCAAAATCTCATGTTGAAATATAATCTTCAGTGTTGGAAGTGGGGTCTGGTCGGAGGTATTTTGGTCTTAGGAGCATATTCCTCATTGCTTAGAGCTGTCCTTGCAATAATGAGTAAGTACTTGTGAGATCTGGTTGATTAAGTGTGTGACACCTCCCTTTCCCACTTTTTCTTGCTTCTGCTTTTGCTGTGGAATATGTAAACTCCTGCTTTACCTTCCACCCTGTGTAAAAGCTCCCTGAAGCTTCCTCAGAAGCAGATGCTGGCACCATTCTTCCTGTACAGCCTGCAGAACTATAAGCCAATTAAATCTATTTTTAAATAATACTCAGTCTCAGTTATTTTTTATAGCAATGCAAGAACGTCCTAATTTAGAAAATGGGTACCAACAAGTGGGGCATTGCTAATAAAGACACTTGAAAGTGTGGAAGCAACTTTGGAACTAGGTAATGGGCAGAGGTTGGAAGAGTTTGTTGAGGTCAGAAGACAAAATATAAGGGAAAGTTTGAAGCTTCGTAGAGACCTGTTAAACAGTTGTGAGCAACATGCTGATAATGATATGGACAGTGAAGTCCAGGCCGATGAAGTCTCAGATGGAAATGAGAAATTCAGTGGAAACTGAAACAGAGGTTGTGCCTGCTGTGCCTTAACAAAAAACTTGGCTGCATTCTGTTCATGTGCTAGGAATTTGCGGAATTTTGAACTTGAGAATGATGACCTAGGGAACCTGGTCAAAGAAACTTCTAAGCAGCAAAGCAGTCAAGAGGTGACCTGGCTGCTTCTAACAGCCTACACTCAGATAGAGGAGCAAAGGAATGACTTAAAGTTGGGTTATATTTAAAGAGGTAGCAGAGTGTATAAATTTGGAAAATCAACAGCCTGGACATGTAGAGAAAAAAAAAAAAACATTTTCAGGAGAGGAATTCAAGCAGGCTGTCGATCAGTCACTTGCTGGAGAAATTTGCAAACTAAAATGGAGCCAAGTGCAAATAGCCAAGACAATGGGTAAAAGGCCTTGAAGCCATTTCAGAGACCTTAGCAGAAGCCTCCCCATCACAGTCCCAGAGGTCTAGTGGGGAGGAATAGTTTTGTGAGACAGGCTCAGGGCCCTACCACCCTATGCAGTCTCAGGACACAGCTTCTCACATCCCAGCAGCTCCAGCTCCAGCTCCAGCTCCAACCTGGGCTCAAAGGGGCCCAAGTGCATCTCAGTCTGCAGCTCCAGCTTCAGGTGATGCAAACAGAAAGCCTTGGTGGCTTCCACATGGTGTTAAGCCTGTGAGCATGCAGAGTACCAAAGCAAAGACCTGGCAGCCTCCACCTAGATTTTAGAGTATGTATGAGAAAGACTGTGTGCCCAGGCAGAAGCCTGTTGCAGGGGCAGATCTCTCACAGAAATCCTCTACCAGGGCACTGCAGAGGGGAATTGTGGGGTTACAGTGCTCAACACTGAGCCCTCACCGAGACAGTGCCTAGTAGAGTTGTGAGAATGAGGCCCAAGAATGATAGATGCACTGGCAGCTTGCATCTTTTACCTGGAAAAGCTACAGACACGCAACAACATGTGAGAGGAACCACATAGGCTGAACCCTGCAAAGTCACAGGAGTAGAGCTGCCTAAGACCTTCAGAGCCCACCCTTTGCACCAGTATGCCCTGAATGTGGGACATATAGTCAAAGAAGATTATTTTGGAGCTTTAAAATTAAATTACTGCCTTGCTGGGTTTTGAACTTTCATGGGACATGTAGCCTCTTTCTTATGGTTAATTTATCCCTTTTGGAATGGGACGATTTAGCCAATGCCTATTCCCCCATTGTATCTTAGAAGTAAATAACTTGTTTTTAATTTTACAGGCTCATAGATGGAAGGAATTTGCTTTGTCCCAGATGTGACTTTGGACTTTTGAGTTAATGCTGGAATGAGTCAAAACTTTGGGAGACTATTAGAAAGGCTTGGTTGTATTTTTTAATGTAAAAAAAAAATGAGATTTGGCAAAGAGGGGCAGAATAATAAAGTCTGGATATTTTTTCTCACCCAAATCTCTTGTTGAAATGGATCCTCAATGTTGGAGGTTAGAGCTGGTGGGAGGTGTTTTGGTTGTGGGGCAGATCTCTTATGGCCTGGAGCTATCTGTGCCATATTGAGTGAGCACTCATAAAATCTAATTAAGTCTGTGACATCTCCTCCCCTACTCTCTCTGGGTCCTGCTTTCACCATGTGACATACCTGTTCTTACTTTATCTTCCACAATGAGTAAAAGCTTCCTGAGTCTTCCCTAGAAGCAGATGCTGGTGCAATGCTTCCTGTACAGCCTGCAGAACAGTGAGCCAATTAAACCTCAGGTATGTCTTCATAGCAGTTCAAGAATGGCCTATACACATAGTAAGACTCAGTATTTTCTTTCTTGTTTTTACTGTAACTTTTATTTTATTTTAAGTTTCAGGGTACATGTAGAGAATGTGCAGGTTTGTTATAAGGTAAATGCATGCCATGGTAATTTGCTGCACCTGTCACCCCATCACCTAGGTACTAAGCCCAGCATGCATTTGGTATTTTTCCTGACGCTTTTCTGCCTCCCCCGACAGGCCTCAGTGTGTGTTGTTCCTTTCCCTGTGTCTATGTGTTCACATTGTTCAGTTTCCACTTATAAGTGAGAATATGCAGTGTCTGGTTTTTTGTTCCTTCATAAGTTTGCTGAGAGTAATGGCTTCCAACTCCATCCATGTCCCTGCAAAGGACATAATTTCATGTCCTTTTTTGTGCGTATAGTATTCCATGGTGTATATTTATCACATTTTCTTTATTCATTCTATCATTGATGGACATTTGGGTTGGTTCCATGGGAGGACTCAATATTTTCAAAATGTCAGTTATTTGTAACTTGATCTGTAGGTTCAAAGTGAGCTCAATAAAATCTCAGCAAGTCATTTGGTGGATGCTGGCTAACTGAATGTAATGTTTATATAGGAAGCAAAAGACTCATAATAGTCAATATAATATTGAAAAAGAACAAAGTTTAAAGACTGACACTATGGATTTTCAAGACTTACTATAAAGGAAGTTATCAAAACAGGGTGCTTTGGTTAAAAAATGGACAAATAGGTCAATGGAACAGAATAAAGATCCCAGAAATAGACTTATAAAAACTAATCTTTGACAAAGGTTTAAAGGCAACACAGTGGAAAAAAGGCAGTATCTCCAAGGAATGGTGCTGGAATAACTGGACATCCACATGTTAAAAAGTGAATCTAGACAAAGACTTTACATCTTTCACAAAAAATAACTCAAAATATATTATAGAGTTAAATGTAAAATGCACAACTATAAAACTCTTAGACTGTAACACAGGAACACATCTAAATAAACTTGGGTTTGGCCATCACTTTTTGTCAAACAGTAAAGGTTCAATCCCTGAAAAAAAATTAATAATATAGACTTTATTGAAATAAAAACTATTACTCTGCTAAAAACAGTATCAGGAGAATGAGAAGACAAGCCACAGACTTGGAGAAAACATTGCAAAGGACATATTTTATAAAATACTCATTTGAAACAAAAAGAACCTAGCCAACATGGTGAAACCCCATCTCTACTAAAAAGGCAAAAAATTAGTCAGGTGTGGTGGTGCACTACTGTAGCCCCAGCTACTCCTGAGGCTGAGACAGGAGAATCCTTTGAACCCAGGAGGCAGAGGTTGCAGTGAGCTGAAATCACACGACTGTACTCCAGCCTGGGTGACAGAGTAAGATTCAGTTTCAAAAAACAATAACAACAATAACATAAAAAGAACCTTAAAACCTAACAATAAGAAAACAAACATCCCGATCAGAAAATGTACAAAATATTTGAACAGAAATTTCACCAAATAAAAATTATGGATGAAAAATAATCATATGAAAAAATTATCCATATGATTCTAAGAAATTGTAAAGTAAAACAACAAAAAGGTACTATCCCATACCTATTACAATGGCCAAAATCCAGAACACTGACAACACTAAATGGTGGCAAGGATATGGAGCAGCAGAAACTCTTTGTGTGTATGTGCGTGTGTGTGTGTGTGTGTGTGTGAGAGAGAGAGAGAAAGAGAAAGAGAGGGAGTCTCACTCTCTCCCAGGTTGGAGTGTAGTGGTGTGATTTCAGTTCACTGCAACCTCTGCCTCCCAGGTTCAAGGGATTTTCCTGCCTCAGCCTCCCGAGTAGCTGGGACTACAGGCATGTGCCACCAAGCCCAGCTAATTTTTTGTATTTTTAGTAGAGACTGTATTTCACCATGTTAGTCAGGATGGTCCTGATCTCCTGACCTCATGATCCACCCACCTCAGCCTCCCAAAGTGCTGGGATTATAGGCGTGAGAGACCACACCTGGCCAGAACTCTCATTCTTTACCGACAGAAATGAAAAATTGTTGGCCATTTTGGAAGACATTTTGGCCATTTCTTGCAAAACTAACCATAGCTTTACCATATGACCCATCCATAGTGCTCTTTGGTATTGGGCTTGGTATCCTTGGTACTTATGCAATGGAATTGAAAACTTATGTCTACACAAAAACCTGTACCCAGATGTATATAGCTACTTTATTCCTAATTGTCAAAACTTGGAAGCAAACAAGATGTCCTTTGATGTGTGAATGAATAAATGAACTGGGGTACTTTCATACAGTAGAATATTATCCAGCTCTATAAAGAGATGAGCTCTCAAGCCATTAAAAAAACACAGAGGGGCCTTAAATTCATATTGCTAAGTGAAAGAAGCCAACCTAAAAAGGCTACATACTGTATGAGTCCGACTGTATGACTCTGGAAAAGGCAAAACTATGAAGACAGTAAAAGTATTACTGTTTTCCAGGGGTTAGGGGGATGAAAGGGATAAATAGGCAGAGAACAGAGGATTTTCAGGATATAAAAACTATTTTGTATGACACTAAAATGGTGGATTCATGTCATTATATATTTGTCCAGACCCATAGAGTGCACAACACCAAGAGTGAACCCTAATGTAAACTATGGATTTGGGGTGATAATTATGTGTCAGTGGGTTAATTGATTCTAGCAAATGTACAACCTGGCATGAGACATTCATAATCAGGGAAGTCATGTACATAAGGAAACAGGAATATGTATGAATTCTCTGTATTTTCTGCTCAGTTTTGCTGTGAACTTAAAATTGTTTTTTAAAAGTATATTAAAAATATGCAAACTAATAGGATCTCAAGGAAAAATAGACAGTTCCACAATTGTCAGATATTTCCATATATGTCCCTCAATAATTGATATCAATAATCGATAGAACAAGTAGGCAGAAAATAAGGATATTTTCTTATTTTCAATCTTCCACTTGAAGATTGAAGAGGAAGAGAGACCTGTGCTACTACACCGTTTGATGACCTGCACTGGCCTTTACCTTGTACTTCTCAGCCTCTGTAACTCTAAGAAACACATTTATTTTTAAAACAAATTACCTGGTTTCCAGTATTCTGTTGCAAGCAACAGAAAATGAACAAAGACAACATTTGATAACATATTAATTAAAATCCAATTAGGCTTTCTGGGAAACTGAGAGCCTGATTCTAAAATAATTATAGAAATACAAAGGACCTAGAGTATCCTAACCAATTTTGGAAAAGAACAAAACTAGAGGAATTACACTAACTGATTTCAAGGCACTACCATATTGACATATCAATAGCACAAAATTGAACTTTCAGAGGTAGACCAACACATATATGCTTAATTAATCTGTGACAAGATGCAAACATAATTTAGTCAAGAAACCACAGTCTTTTAAACCAAAAGTATAGTAATAACTAAATATCCTTGAATATGATCCATGTGTTATTACCAAATCACCAAAGGGTATATTATGTAAAAATATATGATTTGATCCATATTTCATGCTGTCTATACAAACTAACTCAAAACGGGTCATAGAGCTAAATATGAAACTTAAAACTTTTAAATTTGTACAAAAAAAGAAAGAAAATGTTTATGACTTTGGGGTACCCAAAGAACTCATACGTAATATCAAAAGTACAATTCATTTAAAAATATTTATAAATTGAATTTTATAAAAGTGAAAAACTCTTCTGTTTGAAACACATTAGGAGAATGAAAAGAAAATCTGCAGACTGAGAGAAAATATTTGCAAATCATGAAGACAATAAGGGCCTTATATTCAGATTTATGTATTTTTAAAAATTCAATTATACATAAACAACCCAATAAAATAGCAAAATATTTGAACAGACTTTTTATCAAAAAAGATATACATAAATATATTCAGTCACAATAGTCAATCTCAGTTGGTCAATCTCAGTAGTCAGAAGAGAAATATAAATTAAGACCACAATTTAATATTCCTATACATCTATTGGAGTGTTTAAAATTTAAAACATTGACCATATTAAGTGTTAAGAGGCTGTAGTTTACTAGAACCCTTATAAACTGTTGAAGGAAATGTCCAATAGTACAACCACTTTGAAAAACAGTTTGCTAGTTTTTTAAAAGGTTAAATATTCCCCTATTATATGATCCAACTATTCTACTCCTAGATATTTATACAAGAGAAATAAAATCTATGCCCATAAATAGAACTGTTTATAAATGTTTGTATTAGCTGTGTAGGTGATAGACAAAATCAGGACACAACTCAAAAGTCCAACATGATGGGAATAGATAAACAGACTTTGGTATAAGCACATATCTCTACCATGAAATAAAACAAATGGACACTAAAAGCACACAGTGTATTATTCCATTGATATAAAATAATAGAAAATGTAACAGAAATGTAACAGAAAGCAGATTAGTCATTATCTAGAGAGAAGACATTGAGAAAAAATGAAAGAGGAAAATTACAAAGGGGCTTAAGGAAATTTTGGGGGGTGATGGATATGCAATTATCTAGATAGTCATGATAGTATCAAGGGTATATATCTTTGTCTCAAATTATCAATTTGTAAATTTAAATTGAGCAGTTTATTTTGCCCCAGATTTATTGTGAACAGTTTTTATATAGCAATTATACCTCAACAAAACTGATTTAAAAAGCAAAAAGAAAGAAAGAAGGAAAGGAAGAAATAAAAACATTGGTGGCAAATATGTAAATTCTTTAGCAAAACTGCAGGCTTGTAATATTTTGCACCAGGTAGATTCAAATGAAATAATAAATGTCTTTGAATTAGCATGAATTGAAGTATCAGAGGTATGATTTTGATATAAAAGAACAAAAACCATAGCACATTTTGTGGGTAATTTTTAAGAGTTATTTTAATAATCTTTAATAATGATTTTTAAAGTGTTTAGTAATATTTGGGCCCAAAGTAGAGAGGTTGGGAAAAAAATGTAACATCATTTCTGATCCCAAATTTTTCTTCTTTCTGTTATCAAGATACAATAATAATTCACAGGTCTGATTTTCCACTTTTATTATGTGGCAAGTGTGATAAAGCCCTCTAGGAATATGGTTTTTCCTTCAACTTCAGTATCATTTATACAATATATTAATTTAACACTGTAAATAAGGAAATTCTAGCTGGGTGGTTTGGGAATAACACAGGGATAAATTCAGGCAGTACTTGGAATGAAACACAATGAAATCAATGACACTTTACTACACAGGCTTTTTTGTTCTATGTGCAAATGCTCAAATAAAATTATATTTAGATTTTTTTAAACTAACTGTATTAATAGAACAAGAAGTTGAAACATTAAATTGGAAACATTTCGAGGTCCCAGGACACAAGTGTCAGATGACTACTGGTACCTGATAAATATCAACCAGTAGCAGAAATTTATTAATAGTACTTTCCAGCATTCCATGAAGCCACCTACCACAATCTATGTTATCCCTAGTATTTGGTAGATCAGCCTATTGGAAAATTTCTGTGTATTAGTCCATTCTCCTGCTGCTATGAAGAAATACTCAAGACTGGGTAATTTATAAAGAAAAGAGGTTTAATTTACTCACAGTTCTGCATGGCTAGGGATGCCTCAGGAAACTTACAATCATAGAAGAAAGTACCTCTTCACAGAGCAGCAGGAGAGAGAATAAGTACCAGCAGGGGAAATGCCAGGCGCTTATAAAACCATCAGATCTCATGAGAACTCACTCACTATCATGAGAACAGCATAAGGGAAACTGCCCCTGTGATTCAAAGACCTCCTACAGGGTCCTACCTTTCACATGGGGATTATAGGGCTTATAATTCAAGATGAGATTTTGGGTGAGGACATGACCAAGCAGTATCAATCTGGCTTATCACCATTATACAACAAAAGTAGCCTCGACCTCCTGGGCTCAACCAAGCCTCCCACTTTAACCTCCCGAGTAGCTGGAACTACAGGTGTGTGCCACAATGTCCAGCTAACTTTTGCATTTTTTTTTTTTTTTTTTTGCAGAGGTAGGGTTTGCCATGTTTCCCAGGCTGGTCTTGAGCTCCTGAGCTCATGCAATGCCCCCTGCCTTGACCTCCCAAAGTGCTTTTGATTACAGGTGTGAGTCATCACACCCTGGACCCACCTTTTTTTGCTATAAGTTTCATATCAATAAAGAAGCAGGGGCACTAGCCACAGAGTAGAGAGGCCCTTCCAAAACCAGGTGTTACACCTGAAAAGTAACACAAAACACAAGCTTGTTTCTGGGTCCTTTCCAATCAGAGTTCTCTCATCCTAAACTGCAGAACTCATCCAGCTCACTCCCAAAGAGGAAACTAGTGATCTTCTTTTACTTTTGTGGGTGTTTTTTGGAAGTGCCTTAAGGGAATTGAAAATACATGCAAATAGTTAAAACTCCTACTGAGTAAAATACCATTTCCATAGTTTATTAAGCATGATAAGATTCACACAGGTTTTATTTTTAATTCATTTGAAAAGAGATTTTTATTTGCCCTACCTCCAATCTCTCTCTCTCTCTCTCTCTCTCTCTCTCTCTCTCTCTCTCTCACACACACACACACACACAAATACATTTTCTCTTTGTAGAACATGGATATTCTTATTAGTTCATTCCTAGAGGAATGAAATGACACATATGACTCACAGCCAAGTTAGAGACTTAAACTCTGCAGAGATAATGAAATAATCATAAGAAAAATTCGTTTCAAGAGTTTCCTGATGTCCTTTTCTATCTGCAAGTGTATTCAAGCAAGCTAAACATGTAGTGTTAAATAAAGCGTTAAACCAACTCTAGCAATCACACATAAAGCTTGTTTAAAGCTGTTATTTCCATGTAATATTTATGAATAGACTCAAACGAGGATGAATTGCCAACCAAACAAAACTGAGCTGGTGAATTATGCTCTGCAGTGTATGGAATCACCAGCTGGAAAGACATAGTCGCCCCATCTACCAGCTCTCCACTCTGGAGAGGATCTCCATGTTCTAAGTGATTTGTTAGTAAGTTGCTCAAATGCCAAATTCAATTTAGCTTTTAGAAATATCAAGCCATATTATTTGTTTGTTTTTATTTTGTTTAGATTTTCTTTTCCTTGTTGAACTAGAAGGCAAACATTCACCATTTTTTGTATAACATGTTGTTCTAGATGCTGAAGCGTATATTTAAGGTAGCTTTCACATTTTCCAAATGAAATTATCAAAACAGCACTCTCCTGATGCTCAAAAATCTCACATAACAACCTCTATATTCTATATTCTCCCATGGGTAGAAAGTGCCTAGAGAAGGTCATCATAACGGTGATCACTACATGATATTGCCTGGGAAGTTTATGTCTTAGGCTTGGAGATGTTGGTTTTTCTTTTCTCTCAGTTTCTCCTGGAAATGAAGATCATTCATTATCATGTGCTCAAGAAACTCAGAGGTTATAAAAAGTTGGAAATTTAGATTCCTGTGCAAGAAATGTATAGAGGGGGAAGACAAGGAACCATTGAACTGCCTGAGCCTTCTCCCATCTGGCTGACAATTTAGCACAACCTCAAGTGATACCTTTCTTACTGTTCGGTAGAGAGAGAGAGACACCTATGCTCTGGTTTCTCTTCATAACGAATAAATCTTTCGCCTTTTACTAAAGATGAGCAGAGGAACAATTATGTTCCGAGAGGAACAATTATGAGTTTATAACTGAATTTTTTGATGTCCTGCTTAGGCAGGGCTCATTATATATATATATATTATATATATATATAAAATATATATATTATATATATATATAAAATATATATATAAAAATATATAAATATATTTTATATATATATAAAATATATATATAATATATAAATATATTTATATATATAATATATATATAAAATATATATATATTATATATATATATAAAATATATATATATAAAGAGAGAGAAAGAGACACCTCTTTGTCCCTGGGCCATTGGTTCTAATTCTCCAAAGCTTAGCTTTGTGGCTACATCAGATGCAAAATGTGTTTAAGAGTACTGCAATGCAGGGATGTTCTTCAAAGGGAACCCTGGAACCGAGTGTAAGTAAGTGAGACAGAGAAGACTTCACATGACATGCTATAAGTGTTCTCCAAAATAGAAACAAGGTTCCAAGCTCCAGGTTCTACCTTGGAGGTCACACTTTCCTTCTCACCAAGACAAGCATGATTTCTAAAATAAGATCTGCTCTTAGGGATAACATCTAGTAGCTCCTGGTAGCATCTAGAATCAGAGACAGCTAAATTCACTCTGCTCACGCTGGATTCTGTCTCTGACCCTGGGCTGCTATATCAATCTTTCTGCATTCCTGTTTTCTCCTCTGTAACATTGATAGAACAATAACTTGGAGAGTCGTTCTAAGGAGAAAATGAGTGAATAGAAATAAAAATTTCCTTCTATAGTGGCTGTCATTTCTGTAGCTGTGCAATAAATGCTAACATTTCATCTTCTTGAACAAGTCACTCTTCATTTCCTTTTTAAAATTAAGGCTTCTGTTTTAATTGTAACTTGGAGGCTTTCTGGACCTAAAATCAGGCAAGAGTATGACTCCTTTGTCATCAGTGTCATATCCACAATACCATGCTTTTCCCAGGGTGTCTAACTATAGTCGAGGTCTGAAGTTAGAACACTTTTCCAAGGAGAGATTAAACACTGCATTCATTATGGCAGCTGGAAGCCTGCATTATTGTTTTTCCAGGAGGGAGAGATTTATGGCTGTACTTAATGAATGCTAATAGTTTTCTTATCAGTGGGTAGCAATACAAACATTTTTGTGTATGGTAAGGTTAAAGTAAACCTTCAGAGTATCCTTACAAAACTTGAAAGCTAATGATTAGTTCTTGACAAGCCTGGCTAATAACAGGGGTTCCTGGAAGGGTATATAGGCCTAGCATAGCCAGAATACATTATTCTTCAGTGTTTTACAATTTCACGTGTGTCCTCTCTGAACTGGGCTGTCACAAAAAAAATTCACATAGCTTTTGTGCTCTTCTTAAACATCGAGGCAGTTGCACTCTTTAACCAGCATAAACTGGTTGCTGGGTAAAGGAAAGCCAAAAACCTTTCTTAATCAGTTAGAAAAAAATATATTCATATGACTTCAATTTGCTTTGCAAATAGATACAGAGTCAAAGAATGTTTATCAGGCACCTACCATTTATGGAAAATGTTATTACACTCTTTCATATATATATATATATATATATATATGTATATATATATATATATATATGTATATATATATATATATATGGCATTTAATTCTTACAGTATCTCTGTAAAGTTTGGCTCCTAAGGAAACTGGAACTTCAAGAGGGCGTATGATTATCCAAGGTCACATTTGAAAATTTACATCTGACTCCAAGTCCAAATGTACTTGGCCCATGGTGTTCACAGTACATTTCAAGGGCAGTTAGCCTGCTCTTCTAAGCCACTCAGGAGAAGGCCATGGTCAAATGAGGATGGGGATTTCAAATTTAAACATTGCCAAGAGTGATAGTTTCTAAGACGAAAGAGTACATATCTCCAACCTAAAAATGAATGTTTTTATATTGATATACAATAAAGTCCTATCAATCAATTTGCACAAATTATATACTGAGATAGGTTTTAAATAATGTTCTCTAACATGTAGTTATAGTAATAGCAGCTCAATAAAATAATTACATTTAATAGCTAGCCTCAGTCTTGCTTAGTCTCTCTGACACCTCCTACATTGGTTATGATTTAAACCATGACAATCAGGTAATTCATGTCAAAAAGCCCATTACTCCAAAAATCACCCTGAGCCTAATTCCCTGAAACTTTTATAGCCTTTCCTTCTTTTCCTTCCAATAAAGAAATGAATAGGGAAAACAATAGCTAAATATATATTCATGTAAAAAAGCTTAGCTTTAATTTCAAGTGTTTTCATCTCTAGTAATGGTCTACCTTTGGGGAAGTTACTCAGCTTCTCTAAACATGGTTCCTTTGTTTTTGAAATTAGAATAATGGCATCTACTTCCCAAGACTGTGTTCTGGGAGAACATTGGTCAAATTTCAGTTTCTGGGCTGAGAAACCTCTGCCAACACCACACAATTAATGTTTTTTTTTTCCTTTCTTGTGAAAGGACAAATGAAATTAACAAATCATGACTGATTTCTATTGTACTAAAGTGAGTCACTTCAAGAGCTGTGTGCAGCTTTCCCAGAAGATAAATTCCACACCTTGTAAAAAATGGAACATGATGTCCCTTGTTAGTGTTTAATGTCGTTACTTACTTCCCTGCACTGGAGGTAATGGAGTCAGAGAGGAGCCTCTAGGCCGCCAATCATTTCTGTGTGCAATCAGATCATAGTAAGGGTCAGAATATCTCATGGGTAAACAGTCACCTATGGACAAAGTTCTATCTGTCATCCAAACCCTCCTTCCCAAAATGGGCAAGCAGAAAGGCTGAAGTCAATGTAGTTAATATATAAATGTTAATTCTAATTTGTGTAGACATCAAGAAATCCAAGAAAAATCCCTTTGACTTCTCTTGGCTCATAAGGTCTCAAAATCTGTCTCAGCATTGCTCATTTTTGTTGAAGGAAAAACTTCAGACAAAATACACTTAACGGAATTCATTTAAGCAACGAAGAATTTATTAATCCTGTGGTATTCAAAACTGGAAGAGGTTTCAGAGATCTCCACTCCAGCAGCCTAAGCTATGAGCCTTTATAGGCTGAATGGCAAGTAAATAAATTATTTGATTGGCTATAGCAACGTGGTTGCCTTATTTGGATATAGTCTGACGGGAGTTTACTAGTTATACAACCAATTGGCTGGTTGGCTATTTGTGATCAGCTGAGGCTCATTTGCTATTTTTAAGTCAGCAACAAGAAATATCTCTAAGTTAAGTTTCAGTTGCTTACAGAAAGTTTAAGTTGCTTCAGTTTCTTACTGAAGTTGTCTTTGAGCAAGACCTCATTCTTGCTCTAAATAAAAAATAAAAATACAAGAGTTACCCTGAATTACAGCATAATCTGAAAACAGAAGACATTTGCAGAGCTCTTAGCTCTGTGAAGGCTTATAATTAGGCATGAAGAGAAAAGTAGTTGCTCTCCACTTCTTGCTTGTTGCTAAGGTGAGAGTGAATGAATACTTCTTAGCACATCCAGGCACCATCTAACCAGCCGACCATGCTAGTTAAAGAGGCTCTTGTGGTTTAAGTCCTTAGCAGTAACAGAGTTTAGCTCTCTCTAACCTAGCTCAGAGGACATACTTCCAACTATGACATGATCTGAATGGATCAAATAAGGCGCTGAAATTTGTGGACTCCAGACATACTGAAACCCTGTTTATCCTTTCCATCTCTAGGGACTTTGGCCATAAACTCAGTAACCAGAAGGTGAAAAGAACATCCAAAAGCACCTCACCTATCTCACAGGTCAACACAGGCCCCAGATGGTCTGTCAGGACCTTCTGACTTACATCATTCATTCCTTTCTCTCTATTCTTTCTGACACATCCAAATATGGTGGCAAGTAGCCTTTCATGACCACATGCAAAGATTATCACTGTCATTTGTGCAGCAGCACATACATTCACAAATAAAACATGCCTTGGGAAACTTGAGTAGCTGTCAACAGCTGTCTTCAACTGACTTTGCCACTTTAGACAGCTCCCTCACCTTCTCTGCCTGCACTGTTGTTAGAAACAGGTTAAATTTATAGGACCAGCGAGACTTTTGAGAATATAATCTGCCCTGCCAACCATCAGATTAGGAGAAAATAAAACTTCCACTGGCAGATAATAAAGTCAGAGTGCCAACTAAATTCATTAGAAAAAGTCTGTGTTTTGAAATTTTCCCACTCTATTTAAAAGATGGGAAGTTGTCATATCTTGAACTCAACGCCACTCATAGTCTTTTATCTCCTAATGAGTCAACAATGGTATTATTCTTGGAGGTGGAGTCATTTTGGAAGTGAAGAGAAATTATTCTTGTATGTGTCAAAATTTGTCAAATATCTCAAAATCTCTGGGAATGAGAATGGCAGAGACATTAAATGCAACACAAATATAGAAACTTGACAATAAAGCCCCTTGAGTTGCAAATCTTTTTGCCTTCATAATCTGCCAGAACTCATATTTTGGAAGCCTGAGATGCTGCGGACATAATAATGAGAATATACTCTGCTTGTTGCAAGAGAAACTTCAGCTGCACCACCACTGTCTCACTTCTGTCTCTAAACCCCCTTCTCTTGCCCAATTTAAACCTCCAGAAAAAACAAAACAGAACAGAACAGGGTCAGCAGAATATGCTCGGTTACATTGTCCAATTTGCAAATCCCCTTGAGGTAGAAATTGTGTCCAGATTAGAATCTACATGCCCAAGTCTCCAGCTCATGTCAAGGTGCTTCCGGTCTTTGTCCAGCAGAATTCATGGAGCCTCTTTGAAGAAGGCAATGTCTCCAGGCTGCTGAGAGTAGATAAACGCCTGTTGTTTTACACAGGCTGGGTGCTGGAGCGGGTGTAAACCTCTTTGCATTGCATAAAGGCAGTCTGAAAGTAACAAATTGCCTTGTCAACCACAAGAGATACTTAGTTATTAATGGAAATAATAACAGATTATATCAGCTTTGCATACTACAATCAAAAGGAAGATCAAAGCAAACTAATATTACAAACAGTTAACAGTGAAGACAAGCTAATGAGATAAAAACCACTTTCATTTCCCCCTTCCCAAATGCACCACTGGGATAATTATTGATAACACATAATGTCATTTAAACATGGACAATATTTTTAATACCAAAAGTCCAGCCGCACCAATGAGGCTTTTTTTCTATTAGGTAAAATTGTTTTTCAGTGTTTTCTTAAAATAAAACTGCTTAATTGCATTTCGCTGGTGTTATAGAAATACATGACTATGAATCATCCCGAGTGTTCTCAGCTGGTTTAAGCTAAGCTTACGTTGCCTTTGGTAGTGACTACAAACATCTAAGCAAAGAGCTATGTCAGTTTATTAATAATTGAGAGAGGACACAGAGCCTGATAAACCCCTCCCTGAATGTCATTGAAGGGTATCACTATCTTAGTATTTTTTATATTTACCCAATCTCCTCACCAGTAAGTCAGCCCTTTTCTTCTTTGAAGCACTTTACAAATAGTAGTGAGTGTCAAGGCCATTCTCAGGAGGTAGTAAGATATTTTTATTACCTTTTCTCCTATGCAGAAAATGCCAAAAAAGATCACTGACCATGGGTTATTTTATTCTTACAAAGTCTTAATTTGAAGCTTTACAGTCAAATTATTGTATCAGCATCATTCTACAATAAGTATCATTTCATGATAAGCACACAATATTTGGGTATTAATTTATATATTTTAACAAGGATTTTAATAATCCTGACTATAAAATAGAAGGGTAAAAATGTTTAACATAGACTGAAAATAGCTGCTAAGGACTCCTTCTGTCATAAAGTCCAAACTGGGGGCTGTGGACTGACCTTACCTTCCAAGGAATGAAGACACTGAAACCCAATGGGTGAAAGTGAAAAGCCATAGATTTTAGCCCCTGGATATATTATTTGCTTATTTTAGGAAATTAAAAACATCATTAAATATGTTTAATTTCAAAAATCTTATTTTTTTTTTTGATTTGAGGAAAATAATTCTTAACCTTCCTTCATCAGAGTATAAGGATACATTAAAAGATTTCTCCTTGTAAATTGTAAAACATGCTGTACAACTTGAAGTTATGATGTAATGGTATTTATGAATCTTAAGAGTCACCATGTTTCAAAAGTAGCTTATTTTTACTTTCAATACAAAGTGGAGTAGAGAACATGTACAGGAGAAAACCATAAATATTTCTGGAAAATGGAAAGCAAGAGAGTTCTCAATGAGGGACAGAATCAGAGTGAAGGAAAGGAATCTTAGTGAAAAATGAAACCAGATGGCTGCAAAGGAGGTGAAAGTTATTCTTCCAGGCCTAGTTCCAAGGATGTTCCAAGATCTACCCTGGAAGGTGTGGGGAACATGACTGGCTTTGTGTCAGAAAAAAGATAAATTATAAAGCTTATACTATTTGAAATATTTGGGCCACATTTCTTACCTTCTCTCCTCTTTCCCCCCTCAATCTTTACCTATACAGTGAGACACGCTACACTGGCACTTCCCCATAGAAAAATGTAGACATATCAAAAGGATACAGGAACTTGTTTGAAAGCCAAACACAGAACAATTTAAGCAACAGGGTAAATAATTATAGCAACAGATAATAGTAGCTGGAACAAAATAGGAATGCATGAGCCTGCACCAAGATTAATAACTAAGTAAATAAAGAGAGAAGGGAAATGTCTACCACACAGTAAAATGTCAACTAATATTAATTAATACATTTGAATCTTTCTTCATTAATCTTAGAGTGGGAAAGCCTGGCAGACACCATCTTAAACATATGATAAAACTTCGTACCACATGTCATTGTGTGCCTTCTGTTGTGGGGCACTAGGAGGAACACAGCGTCACTGTTGTGGTATTTCTATTACAGCTACCTAATCAGGAGGAAACAAATCCACAAATCTGAGCTAAGAGGCATTCTACAACATCATTGGCCTATGCTACTCAAAAGCATCAAGGTCAGAGAAGGCAAGCAAAACACTGCAATATTTTTTTTCAAATTGAAAGCTATCAGAGAAGTTTGACAAGTAAACAGTACACAGGATTTTGGATAGCATCTGATTCTTGAAGGGCATTTTTTGGAGTAAACAGCAAAATTGAAATGCATCTTTGAGTTAGAAGGTAATATTAATCTTAATGTTATTTTCTGATTTCGGTGGTTACATGGTGGTTTTCTAGGCATATGTCCCTGCTTTTAGGAAATATCTACTGAAGTACTAAGAGGTAATGACGACCTAGGTGTGCAACTTACTCCCAAGTGGCAGGGTAAAATAGCAGTATGCATAAATAGAGTCATAAGAAAAACATAGCAAGATGTTAACATTTTGGTGAACCTGGGTGTTATGAAGTGAATTGTGTCTCCCCAAAATACATGTTGAATTTCAAATCCACAGTACTTTAGAATGTGACTATATCTAGAGACAGGGTCTTTAAAGAGGTGTTTAGGGTTAAATGAGATTATCCAATCTTGACTGCTCCTTTTATAAGCAGAGCATATTTGGATACATAAGGATAGATCAGGCCAGGCGTGTGGATCACGCCTGTAGTCCCAGCACTTTGGGAGGCTGAGGCAGGCGGCTCACGTGAGATCAGGAGTTGGAGACGAGCCTGGCCAACGTGCTGAAACCCCATCTCTACTAAAAATACAAAAATTAGGCCGGGCGCAGTGGCTCACACCCGTAATCTCAGCACTTTGGGAGGCCGAGGCCAGCGGATCAAGAGGTCAAGAGATCGAGACCATCCTGGCCATGGTGAAACCCCGTCTCTACTAAAAATACAAAAATTAGCCAGGCGTGGTGGCGTGCAGCTGTGGTCTCAGCTACTCGGGAGGCTGAGGCAGGAGAATCGCTTGAACCCAGGAGACAGAGGTTGCAGTAAGCCGAGATTGTGCCACTGCACTCCAGCCTGGCGACAGAGCAAGACTCCATCTCAACAACAACAACAACAACAAAAAATGCAAAAATTAGCTGGATATGGTGCACGTGCCTGTAATCTCAGCTACTGGGGAGTCTGAGGCACAAGAATTGCTGGAACCTGGGAGGCAGAGGTTGCAGTGAGCCTAGATCACATCACTGTACTCTAGCACTCCAAAAAAAAAAAAAAAAAAAAAAAAAGAGAGTGAGAAGGGAAGTGAGCACACTGAAGAAAGACCATGTGAAGACAAAGCAAGAAGGTGGCCATCTGCAGGCCAAAGAAAGAAACCTCAGGAGAAACCAAACCTGTTTTGGACTTCCAGCTTCCAGAGCCCTGAGAAAACAAATTTCTGTTGTATAAGCTACACAGTCTGAGGTATTTTGTTATGACAGCACTAGCAAACTAATACATTCCACATTGAGTATATGAGCATTCTTTGTGTTTTTATCTTTATTAAGGTAATATTCATGTAAAGTAAAAATGCACACAGATCCTAAAGTGTAGAGCCTGATGAGTTTTGATATATATTGCTTTTTTCACATAGGATCATACGTTATAAAGTGATTTTAATCATTCAGCAATATATCTTGGACATCGTTATCCACCTATCACATTCTTTTTTTATTTGTACTGATATTACTTCTGATTTGAAAATCATAATTACATACATTTTGGGAGTACAACATGATGGTTGGGTATATGTACACAATGTGCAGTGATTAAATGAAGATAATTCATCTATCATCTTGCTTACCTATCATTTTTTATGGTAAGACATTTCAAATTTATTCTCAAAATTATTTTGAAACATACATTATTAGTGACTATAGTCACCCTATTCCTACTGTCTATCTGAAAGTTTGTATCTCTTGATCAGAAGCTTTCCATTCATTCCCTCTCTGCCTCTACTCCCAGCCTCTGGTAACCATCGTTCTACTCTATATTTCCACCAGTTCAACTTTTTCAGATTCCACATATAACTGAGATCATGCAGTATTTATCTTCCTGTGCCTGGCTTATTTCACTTAGCATAATGTTCTCCAATCCACTGATAGATGCTTAGGTTGATTCCGTATCTTGTGAAAAACATGGCACTAAATACACCACAAAGAGGATATTTGTGTTATAGTATGAGAATTCAGAAAAGGCAGAGCATTGCTTTGTTTTACCTCAGCTAGAAACGTGTGTGCAGCTCAACTCAATTTTTTTGCAGCTCTGCACATGTCCATGAGTGACTGGAAAAATATAACAAGTATTGATTTGGAGGCTACAAAGAAATTTTAGCAAGTAGGTAAATTTTCAATATAGAATCTGCAAATAATGAGGGTTGGATGTCTGTGTGACATATTTTTTTCAAAGCAATTTGGCTCAAGCTTCAGTATGGCACGATGTTGAAGACTTGTTGAACTATAAGATTTTAAGTGATAATGGGCATCATTTTTTTAGCTCAAATTATAATGTCTGTAACTCATGTCCTTTACACAAATATAATATTGAAAATACTATTTCTTGATTTTTAATGTTAAAATCTAGATACAGACAAAACACAAATGTCTTAACTAAAATAAAATATCATGGAATAGATGATGTAACTTCTATCTCACAAAAATTAGGTAATGGGTAACAGAGAGGTCAGTTGAGGAAAAAAGATTAGGCGTTCAACAGTTCTCATTTTGCCTACTTGGGAGTCAAAATAATTTACAAATTTCCATTTTTAAAATCTTCCATTTAGATAATCTGATCAATCATCCATATGAAACAATTATACAAGCTGAATAAAATATAATTTTAAAAAATGTTTAAAACACATTAATGAGTTAGCAAGAAAATAAGAATTATATAGAAGCCAAAAACTAAGTGAAAGCAGGAATCTGGTAGAAGTCATCAGTGCACTGAAGCTGGTTTTTCTTTTAAGGTCGTTTGTTTAAAATGATCACCTTTGATAATGATCTTCAAAGCCTGGCAAGGCACAGAGAAAAATGGTATGGAGCCCAGGGCTAAGGAAAATGGGACTATTAAAAAACACACACACACTCAGAGGCTGAACCCAGGAAGTTCTGCATTTTGTGAGTCTCTGAAGCTTATACAGTTTTTAAAGCTTTTTAAAATTTTTTAACTGACATAATAATTGTACATATTCATGCGGCACATAGTTGTGATATAGACCAGATAAGGGTAATGAGCATGTCCATCATCTCAAACAATTCTCATTTGCTTGTGCTGGGAACATTTAACATCCTTCTTCTAGCTATTTGAAACTATATACTGTATTATTTTTCACTCTGGTCATCCTATAGTCCTAAAGAAGCAATCCTCCCACCTCAGCCTCCAGAGTCTCTGGGATTGCAGGCACTAGCCACGCCTCCAGGCTCAGAACTCATACATTTCCAATGGGAGGACAAATTGCTACTTCCGCTTTGGAGAGCAATTTGTTATTACTTGGTAAAGAAAATGTGGATACCTTAGGATTCAATCATTCAACGCTTAAAATAATGGTTTTCAAACTACAGGTGTGATAGTGGGCTTCACAATAAACTTAACGGGTAATAACCAGAACTTCTTTTTTTTTAAGGGATAGAATACAAAATGGCAACATTATAGGTAATAAGCATAGGTATGATTTCACAAAACATTTTTACTCATGCATTTGTGTGTGTGTGTGTGTGTGATATACTGGGATTGTAATATGAAATGTTTTACTTACTGTGAGCGATGTTGAAATGACTGAAAAAATACTGCCCTAAAGCAGGGAATGGCAAACTGTGGCCTTGACCAAAGGTAGGCTGGACAATGTTCTTATATGGCCCATGAGCTAAGGATGATTTGTACATTTGTGAGTGATTGTAAGAAACAAACAAAAAACTAATGAGAACATGTAACCGAGACAGGGTGTGGCCTGCAAAACCTAAGATATTTACCATTTGGCTCTTTACAGAAAAAGTTTTCCAACCTCTGACCTAGAGACATTGTGTGTAGCCTCCAGAGGGGCTATGTGTAGAGGAGATTAAAAATCATGCTGTATCTCATACATACATTTTCTTTTGGTTTTCGTCAGTATTTAATTCTTGTGCACAAAGAGACATGTTCAAGAATATACATTGCAGTATTGTTTGTTTTAGAAAAAAAAACAGTGGAATTAATGCAAATGCACACAAAACAACAGAATGAGTATGTAAATTATTTTTTCATATAAAAAACTTCTATATAACTGCAAAAATGAAAGAATTATAGCAATATGTTAAGCACCTGGATAAACCTTGCAGACAGAAGTCAAGCAGAAAAAACAACTTGCAGAGAAATACATTCAATATAAGTCTATGTATGCCAAGTTTAAAAGCATGATAAAGTAAAAAATATATTATTTAGAGTTATAAATATTCATAGAAATATAAACCAAACAAAAAATAATAAATGTATAATTCAGAATAGTTCTGAAGGAGTCAGACAGGGAATAGGATGGGGCTATGTGTAGAGGACATTAGAAATCATGCCATATCTCATATATATATTTCCTTTTTGGTTTTCTTTAGTATTTAATAAAAAAGATTTCAATAAAAAATGTTAAAACGATCATTGAGGAAAAAATAATAAAGTCAAGTAACTAAAATTGGCAGGAGAAGGAAGAAGAGACGGTATGAGGGACACTGATTTACAGAGGCCAAAATTCTCATCTTTTACACCAAAGAACAAACACTCTATAAAAATGACAAATTAAGAAACGGAAGAATAAAGATTACATTTTTAGATGTGGTAACAAGTTCTAGAACCAAAAGCAGAATGATCTAAAAGTGGTTATCTCTGAGATGTTGGACTAGAGATGGGGAAGGTTGGGCAGAAGAATTTTCTGAAATTTCATACGCTTCTATTATTTTTAAACCATCTGCATGCATATGTATATACTATATATAATATAAAATTATGTGTGTACATACAGCTATATAAATACACATGGTTTATATATATATGATATTATCATTATTAAAAGTTTAAAAGCAAAAGAAGTATCTCATTAAATGCTCAGATTTAAAATTAACTTGCCTTAGGCCTTGAATATTAAATCTTTCAAGTTTGAATCTATTTGATGAAAGCCCACTCCGGACGGAGTTTTACCAACTCCTCATCCCTGCGTCACCAAAACATTATCGTCCTGTAAGTCAGAAGTTCAGTGTTACTTTTTTTCACACAGATTTACCTGCAATGTCCCAGTTCATGGTAAACTCTGTCCCTCCTTTAAACTCCTGAAGTCTTCTTTTTAGCTTGTTTAGAAGATGTTTCATTTTCTAACTCAAAAAATATCATTATTATAAAAATGTCTCATTTTGGTTATCAGATATTAAACTACTTGAAGACTGTGTTTAATTAATCTTTGGATAACCCCAATTGACTTGTGTTATGCATTGCCCATCAGAGAAACAGAAAGTTTTGTGAAATTAATTAATTCTTTGAACATGACCCTATTCAGGATAGATTTACTAAATTTCATTTTGAAAGCCATAGTCTACAGAAATATAGCACACATACGTGCACACATAGTCACATACAAACAGAGATACACACACAAACATATGTTTATAAGCATATATATGTGTGTATATATATGCAAATATAAACACACAAATATACACATGCGTAAACGTATGTATTTGTATGTGTAAAATAGCAATTACTGTACTTTAATAGGAACCTTTTGATAGGTAAAGATTGTTTAACAACTCTTTCTCTACCAGGAAAATCAAGAAGATCGAATAAATGAAGATTAATGTAATTTGGATGAGACTCTGTGTGGCCCTTCCTTGAATGACTAATTATACCTCTGTATGGCTTTTCATTGGAGAGAAATATCTAGTTGACATTATTTAAAGACTATTGACATCATAGTTGAAAAAACATTCAACAGAGACTTCTCTTTCTTTAGAATTATTTTAGAGTAGTGACCTGTAATTTCACAGAAAATAATACCTATATGTGGGGAAAATAAATAGCATCACTAAAATAAAACATGTTACTGACTACTTTCAAAAGCAAGAAATGTCATTTCTAATCTTTGAAAACAAGCTACAAAGAGAATTCCCAAATATCTGTTTTTCCAAGGATCAAAACACATATTATATAACGCATATTGATAATTCACCTGTGTACAAATGCTACAATATCTTTTTTCTTAAACAGAAAACCCAGGCTGGATGCGGTAGCTCATGTCTGTAATCCCAGCACTTTGGAAGGCCAAGGCACGTGGGAGAATCAACTGAGATCAGGAGTTCAAGAGCAGCCTGGCCAACATGGTGAAACCCCATCTCTACTAAAAATACAAAATTAGCTGGGTGTGGTGGCGTGCACCTGTAATCCCAGCTACTCAGGAGGCTGAGGCAGGAGAATCACTTGAACTCAGGAGGTGGAGGTTGCAGTGAGCCAAGATCATACCATTGCACTCTAGAATGGGTAAAAAGAGGGAAATTCCATCTCAAAAACAACAACAACAACAACAACAATAACCACAAACAGAAAACCCAAAAATGCCAACATTTTACTTAGGCCTTTGCCACTGCTCCCCCATGCCCAGTGAAAGAACTCTTCTCAGAAGAACTGTCTGCCTGCTGTTTCCAATGTCTCTCCTCTATTTCTCTCTTCAGTAAATTCCAGTGAGACTTTCACATCACCCCTACAGAAGCAGCTCTCTTCAGGTCAGCAAGGACCTCAGCATAGCTGAATGCATGGCCAGTTTTTGGTCTGTCCTCCCCTGCCTGCCAATCAGCAGCCTCCATCACCTCTGAGGACTCCCAACTGGGAAAGCGTCTTCCCCCGGCTTTCAGATTCCTACTGCCTCTTAGCTGTTCTACAGTATCATCTCTTCCTTCTCATGTCCCCAGTCTCAAATCTAGAGGCCCTGAGAACTCTTCCTTGAGCTCCTCTTAACAAGAACAACCCAGTTGATCTCACCCTGTCTTAGCTTAGCGGTGGTGGTGCGATGGCTACTATGCCCTTTGTGAATGCCTTAATTGAGGCCTTTTGCTTTTGGAGCACATACATCTTATCTGCCAGCATGCCACAGGAGAACACTGAGGTGGGGGAATTTATTTGACTTGCTCCCTCCATGTGGGATCTGCTTAGGGATGCAGCTTTCTTGCACTGGAGGCTACAGATACAACCCAGTGGCCCTCTTCTCACCTCTGCCCTCTATCAATTTTAGCAAGTGTTCTTCTCCCTCATCTCTTTGGGTCTAAGGGAGATTATACCTCATACTCTCAATAGCCTTGGAGTAATATACAACCTACTTTGTAAATACTGTAAATACTTTACTATTTTGTTCTGATCTCACATCGTCCAGTTTAAGTGTGGCATCTCTTTCTTACTAAGGAACTGACTGATGCTGAAGGTAATCCATTTTCAGCACTATATAATATTTCTATTGTATGAATGAACAAAAATTATCCATTGAGCTATTAATGTACATTTTATTTTCCTTTGAAAAAGTTTTCCTTCTGTAAAAATTGCTGCTATGGTTACACATTTGTATCACTTCTATACATGTGCAAGGTTTCTCCAGGGTATACATCTAGTGGTGCAATTACTAGATTACAGGGTATGTATGTTCATTTATTAAGATTGTATCAAACTGCTTTCAAATAGTTGTATCTGTTTACAATCCCACCAGCGGTGTAATAGACTCTATATTGCTCTGCAAGGTCAATACTGATACTGAGAGACTTTAATTTTTAGTAAATATTTGGTTTCAAAATGTTATCTCATAGTTTTGATTTTTATTTCTTTGTTTTACTAATGCAATTGAGCATTTTTATACATATAGTAATGATTTGAGTTTCACAATCCAAGAGTCGCCTTTTATATTCTTTTTTTTTTTTTTTTTTTTTTTTTAGATTGACTCTTGCTCTGTCACCAGACTGAAGTGCAATGGTGTGATCTCGGCTCACTGCAACCTCTGCCTCCCAGGTTCAAGCAATTCTCCTGCCTCAGCCTCCCAAGTAGCTGGGATTATAGGTATGCACCACCATGCTGGGCTAATTTTTTTTTATTTTTAGTAGAAACAGGGTTTCACCATGTTGATCAGGATGGTCTCGATCTCCTTACCTCATGATCCATACACCTCTGCCTCCCAAAATGCTAGGATTACAGGAGTGAGCCACTGCACCCGGCATTTTTCTTTTTTCTTTGAGTCGGAGTCCCACTCTGTCTCCAGGCTGGAGTGCAGTGGCCAGATCTCAGCTCACTGAAACTTCCACCTCCCCAGTTCAAGTGATTCTCCTGCCTCAACTCAGCCTTCCGAGTAACTGGGGCTACAGGCACGCCCATGCCCAGCAAAATTTTATAGTTTTAGTAGAGACAGGGCTTCACCATGTTGGCCAGGATAGTCTCAGTCTTTTGACCTCATGATCCCCCGCCTCAGCCTCCCTAAGTGCTGGGATTACAGGTGTGAGACACTGCTTCCAGCCTGCTTTTAATATTCTTAGATTACTTTTCTATTGAGTTGCTTGCTTTTCAACCAATTTACCCTGAGAAATTATTTACATATTCTACATATGAACCATTTGTCACTAACATATGGCAAATACATTCTCCTAGGTTTTGGCTTACCTTTTCACTTTCTTTATGCTCTATTTTGATGAACAGAAGTTCTTACCATTAATGTAGTTATATTTATCCATGTTCTTTTGTGGTTTGTGTTTTGGGGACTTTACAGTACATTGCGCCTATATGAGATTATTCAAATATCTCCCTATATTTGTCTTCTAAATTCTTACGGCGTTGTGCTTCACATTACAGCCCTTGATTCATGTGGATTTAAAAATAATAATACATAAATACTACATCTCTGGATGTAATCTCCATTATATGTTAAGTTCTGGCATGTCATTTCTATCATATTTGAAGTTTCCATATGAGTGTCTGTTTCTCTATCCCATTTCATTGCCAACTTGTCTGCGATTCTTAATAACTCATGACAAACTGTAGGAGAAGACAGACAGATTTTTTTTTTTTCAGAATGGAGTCTTGGCACTTCATTCTTTGAATAAATTTTAGAATCACCTTGTCAGGTTTAATAGAATTCATGTAGGTTTTAGGTTGGAATTGTATTTAATCAATGTGTCAGTTTAGGGTGAATTAATATTTTTACTATATTGATTATTTCTACTTATTAACATATTTCTCCACTTAAGACTTTAAAAATATCTTTTACTATGATTTGTATTTTTCTATATCACATTAACCTCAAATATATTTAATCTTAGGCTCTTTATTTTTTGTTAGATTTAATTTTAGGGTCTGTATATTTTCCTTGTTTTTTACAAATTTTTTTCCTAATATAAAATGGTGTTTAGATCATTATTTTGCTATTGAACTTAAATATGTTAAAACTGCTAATTTTTAAAATTCAAAACATCTATTTGTTTTGTGTTGTTTTTATGGGTTTTTTTTTTTTTTTTTGGTTTTTCACTTCAGTTTTCTAGGAGTATAGTCATACTATCGGTATTTAACAGTAGTTTTTGTAATTTCTTATTTTTAAATGACTTTTTAAAATATTAGAACCATTTTTATGATGCTAAATAGAAGTGATAATATTGGTCATTCTTATCTTCTCCCTGAATTTTATGAGAATGTTTTCAATGTTTCACCATATTGTTAAATTTTTTTACAGTAAGTGACTTTAATCAAACAAGTTTCTCTTAATTATATTTTTCTGTTCTTAAAAGAATTTGAAAATGATTGACAATATCTGTATTTTTTATTTCCAGTTTTTAAAACTACTGCTCAATTTATTTGCATTCTTAGCTTATTTTGTTAATTTTCTATTAAGAATATTCTCATTTTACTCATATTTTTTATTTGTACATAGTTCTGCATACTATTGTTCATGAGCTTTGGGTGTATCTGTCCTTGTGGACCTTTTTAAAGTTTTTAGCACCAGTTATTTGGTTGATATGGTTTGGGTGTCTGACCCCTCCAAATCTCATGTTGAAATGGGATTCCCACTGTGGGAGGTGGGACCTGATGGGAGATGATTGGATCATGGGGACTAAATCCCTTGTAAACAGTTTAACTCCATCCTTTGGTGATAAGTGTGTTCCAGCTCAGTTAGTTCACACAAGGTGCAAGATCTGGTTGTTAAAAGTGGCTGGAACCTCCCCACTTCCTTGCCCTTGCTCCTGCTCTCACCATGTGACATGCTGGCTCCCTGTAGCCTTCTGCTTTGATTAGAAGCTTCCTGTGGCCTTGCTACAAACAAGCCAGCACAATACTTCCTGTAGAACTGTGAACCAATTAAACCTCTTTTCTTTATAAATGACTCAGCCTCAGATATTTCTCTATGACAAGGCGAGAATGGCTTAACACATGTGTCTTCTCTGTTTTCATTTTGATCAGTCCTGCTTGAAATTTGTCTACTTTATTAGACTTTGCAAAGCATCAGACTTTGGTGGGTAAGTAAGCTCTATCCATTTATTCCCTATTTTCAATATTATTAATTTCTGTTTTTAACTTTAATTCCACCTCTATTCTTGTTTCTTTGGTTTTACTTTATTGTTATTAATCTCTATGTTCTTAAATTGTTCCCTTTGTTCAATACATTTATGTTTTCTATTACAGATATTTAAACTTGTATTTTCTCATTATAATTTTAGCAGAAATGCCTACATTTTATAGACAGTATTTTGTAATCATTTTGTTCAATGTTCCAGTTTTCCAAATGTTTTCTGTTTTAAATTATATATTCTAAAATGTGTTTTTCTAAAATATTCAATCTTGTATTTTTAAAATAATTGTTGTCACAGTTATTTAACTTATTTGTGAAATGACTAAGTAATATGTTCTGTATGATAATGATTCTTCAATTTAAAAAAATAATAATCCATGCATATTTGAAAAGAAAGTATATTTCCCAATTACCGGGTGCAGTTTCCCCATATGTCTTTGTTTTTTCTTTACATAGTTTATATCCTTCCCACTTTTTGCCTGCCTGTTTTATTGATTCCTGAGAAAAGTGTGTTAAAATTTTCTTGTATGATGGTCAAATTAACACTTCCTCCTGGCAATTCTGTAGAGTATTGCTTTGAAACTATAAAACTATGCTATTGTTATGTGCAAGTTCAGAATTTTCCTGCTGAATTTAAACTTTAATCAGTATAGAGAAACTAGCTGAAATAATGCCTTTTATTACAAATTCTCTTTTGTTTGATATTAATATACCAGGAGGATCTTTCTTTTTATTAGTATTTTCATATATATATATATATATATATATATTCTACAAGCATGGGAGCTTATGTTTTACATATGTTACTCTAAGTCATATATAAGTGGATATTTTTCTACAGATATTTTCTACTCTGGTAGAAAGCATTGTCTTTTAACTTGAGAGTTATATCCATACACATTAATGTAATTACTAATAGATTTGAATTCATTTTTAGTCTTTTGTTGTTTATATTTCCTTTTCTTTTTTTCTTTTCTTCAATTTTTGCCATCCTCTGGCAAAGATGGGGGATTTTTTATTTTTCATGGAGAGATTTTTTATTTATTTTAGTTTTCTTGTTTGAACATTACACATTTGATTCTTACTTGTTTAGCTGTTACCCTAGAAATTTTAACAAACCTATCTGCTTCAATCAAATATATAGTAGCATTCGAGTCTATTTGTCTCGTTACTCATACAACTATTGTTTACCCTCATTTTGTACATCTGCAAATGTGCTCTCCATTTTTTGTTTATTTTTCTTCTTTTTCCTTCATACCTTCCTCCTTCAGTCCTATTTCTTATTTCTAAAGTGAATTACTTATAAGTTCCTTGAATAAAGTCTGCTCTTTACTAAGTTTCTCAGTTTTTACCTGAACATATATTTCATTATTATCTGTAAAAAATAGTTCGAGTCTGCATAGATTTCTGGGTTTTCAGTCCTTGCCTCTCAGTATTTTGAAAATATTTCAGTCTTTCCCGGCTTCCCTCATTGCTACCGTAGGTCAGCCAGCAGTGCAAATCACATCCCTTTGGAGGGAATCTGTCTTCTCCTGCAAATGCGTCTTGTATTTCCAAGATACACATTTGTGTTTCGCATGTTCATATTAAGGACTCTGGTGGTGGATTCCTGTACGTCTTTGTAGTGTGTGATCCATTATTCTCTCTAGATCTGAAGGTCTGTGTCTTTCATTAATTGCAGAATATTTCTTTCTATCCAGTTTGTTCTATTGTTTCCTAGGACTTCGGCATCCTATCCTCCCTGTCTCTTCTTTTTCATACATCCTCTTACCTTTTCCTTTGTACTGTATTTTAAATTATTTCTTTAGTTTTCTATATCAGTTACTAATTCCTTCATCTGCTATTCAGCCAAGTCCATAAGTTTTTATTTCAATAATTAAACTTTTTTTTCCTCTAGTTGTTATCTTTTTTAAAAAATTAAGTAGTGGCTTTTTTTTTTTTTTGAAAAAAGAAAAATAGAGGAAAGAAAGTGAGAGTGAAAGAAAGAAAGAAAAAGAATATATGAGAGAAAGAAAGAGGAAGAAAAAGAGGGAGAGAGAACAGGATTCTTGTTCTACTGCCCAGGCTAGAATGCAGTCTAAAAAT
>CAUYLG010032138.1:0-120126 GCA_963573385.1 Cacajao melanocephalus
GCCCTGCCCAGCAAGGAGGCAGCCTAGTCACTGTCTACCTGCCTAGGCTTTGCTGGGCTGCTGTGGGCTCCACCCAGCTGCCGCGTGAACTTCCTTGCAGTCCTGTTTATATGGGTGTAGTTAGAACTGCCTCGGCAGTGATGGTTCACCTCTGTAATGGCAGACTCTCTGTAATGGCGGGTTGCCTCGGCAACAGCGGGTTGCCTTGGTAATGGCGAGTTGCCTTGGTACCGGCAAGCTGCCTCAGCAATGGCGGACTGCCTCCGTAGTGGTGGAGTGCCTCAGTAATGGCGGACGCCCCTCCCCCACAAAGCTGGACCGTCCCGGGTTCAGCTGTGCTTGCTGTGAAACTCTCAACCCTGAGCATTTCCAATTGCTGTTTTTCTTTTTGTGGGGGTGGGACCAGCTGAGCCTGATCGCCTGGCTCCCTGCCTCAGAGCCTTTTTTGTTTAGTTGAACAATCGACTCTCTCCCAGGTGTTCCAGTTGCCTGATGAAAGGGCGCCAGGATCTGCGTGATTTCCCCTGTGGCAACCCACTGCGCCGGCTGAAACAGCGGCGCTGATATTTGTGGCGCTTTTTTGCCCGGGAATCTCCTGGCCTGGCTCCCTGTTTCAGACCCCTTTTTAATTGGATGAATGGGGGCTATTCTGCCTTCCCGAAGCTCTGCTTGCCAGCTAGAAGGGAGACCCAGACTAGTGTATTTTGTACGGAGAACTGCCACACCGGGGCGCCGGCGAAAGAGCCGCGCTGGCGACCTGTAGGGCTCCTCCGCCTGGGAATCTCCTAGTCTGTGGGCAATAAAAATCTGTCTGGAAATGTGGCGTCCATTCACCCTCTGCGCTTTCACTGGGAGCTGCAATCCTGAGCTGTTCCTAATCGGCCATCTTGGATCGCACCCCTCTTTTTTTCTTTTACTTCCATGGGGTATAACTGGATTTTAATTATATTAACATAAAAAGGTCACCTGACTCTGAATTTCAAATTTAATAACAAAAATAAAAGTAGTAAAATACAATTTATCTATTCAAATAGGTACTAATGCTTTTTGTTTTTGTTTTTTATTGTTGTTGCTTTTGTTACTTGAGCAAAAGGCACGAAATATCGATGAATGGACTTCAGGGGAAAAATAACAGATACTTTTGCTATCTAAATCATAAAATAACACTATATTAAGACATCTTTCTTTCCTCAAGTAAACTATCAAAATTCAGAACTTAAATGTCAAACCTTAATGTTATGGTTCAGATGCATTTGTACTAGATCATCTAAGGCTTCCTTAAGGTTTGCCATTTTTAAAATACTGTACCTCTTCAAACCAAATGTTTTTGTTTTGTTTTGTTTTCTAAAGAAATGTTAAATAAGACATACTTGCAGTGTAATATGACCACAATGCTAATAAATAAAAAGTTAAAGACTAATAGCAGCCTCAACCTCAACTGTATACCAAACCCTGCGTCTTAATTTTCTTAACAGAATTTGGTGTTCTTTCAGATGAAATGTGTTCCTGTTTTTACATCTAGACCATGTCTATTCAAACATTAGTCATGAAAATATCTGTATCATTTAGGTTACAGAGAGCTTTGATTTTAAATGTCTTTTCACTTTAAGGGCTTTTATGGTATTTTATGTGAGAATTTCAGGTAATACAACCACATCTATTTCTATTGAATTCATGAGGAAAATGAGAGATGAGGAAATGGTTTTCCCCTCCAAGTTTTGCTATGAAAAAAAGCCAATGCCCTATGATTGCCCTTATCAGTTATCTTATCCATGTACTTGAAAAGTATTCCACAAATATTTCATCATTTAAAAAAAAATAAGACTGGTTGAAGTGAGGGACTTGATTAGATTTTTTTTTAGCATAAATAGTTAACAGATTCTTTTTTCATTTAATCTTTCAGTCGACATGGCAGAGGGTTTTACATCAGTGTATCCTATGATTCCAATGGCTATGAGAGGATTCTCACATATTTCTAATTGTTCTTCCAGGCACTGACTCTCTGCTCTACACTGGTGAACACCTGCCTGACTTGCTATATTTTCATAAGATTCAATAGATGGTAGAGAACCAATAATGAATATTATAAAATTTATTTATTTTCATCAGCACTTATTTTCAGAGAGTGAATAAGAAAATGCATCAGGGGACCCATTCCTTTGGATTATTTATCAAAGAAAAAGAGAAGTTACCAGGAGGCCAAACCTGGATTAGACAATCAACAGAAAGTGCTTTGATTTGGAAGAAATTCTAGACCACATTGAGTACTTTTTTTTTAACTTAAATAAGGCATTCATAGTTTATTTTCTCATCTAGTGATGCTGTCTGCTCCAAGACCCATTGCACATAACATTTAAATATTCAGAAAGTTATCATCATCAAGAGTGTTTACCTGACTAACCATATTTAGGTACAAAAACAAATGCAAGAAAAAAATCACAGCTGCATTTTCTAAAACAAACTGAAAGGAGATCACAATCTTCAGCACAGTGAATTTTTATAACCCAACCTAGAATTTTGGCCCCAGATGTGAAAATTTAGAAATTTTATATTGGAACTTTCCCAAATCAACCAGACATTCTTTTTAAAGAAACAATTATACTATTTACAAAATCAGTAGCATATAGGGCCTAGAAGCAACAGCTGCAGTGACTATTAAAAGGACAGAGTGTACTATTATCGCCATTGTGCAAGAGCTCCAGACCGGGCATCAATCTCCAGGCTATTCCTGCATATCTGAACCTACCCTATCAGAAACTTTATCTTCATATGAGAAGATGTATATGCTCTTGAAATTTTATTCTTATGAGTCGAAAGTAAGACCATTTAACTAAAATTTGAAAAAAAAAAAAACCCATGAGAAATATAGGCCTATATAATATTGCAGGTAATTTTCAATAAAATAAATTTTTTCTGAATTCTATATATGCATACTGAGTTGTGTGTGTGTCATAACTAGATTTCAAGCCTCTCATCAATTACCAGTAACAGAGGCTAACACGTGGCCAAAAGCCAAGCAGATAACCTTTGTTTTAAAACTCAAAAACAATGTACAAAAGCTACTGTGAGGAAGTAGGCACCCCAGCTTGGTGCAAGAAAAGGAATTCCACTCGTACAAAGAACCTGGCTCTCTGTTGATATACATTATTAAGGTCCTTATTTGGGCTTGATAGGTGAATATTGTGTTAGAACTGCCCTACAATGCTTATAAAATGTATACACAGGGCCACACCAAATGAGGCACCTTTCTAAAAAATTAATGTCATTGTTATTTTAGTCTGTCATGCATCTCATTTTTCTTCTTAATTCATTTCCATTCCATGCTGTACTTTCAAACCTTTTAATCCAGCCGCACTGCCCCACAAGCCAAAGAAATTGCTGATCAGCATCATCTTTGGAGTAATAGTTATTTATGCTTATTTATCAAACAGTTACATATTTATTTTAATAGCTTAGCTTAAAAGCATGAAATGAAATGTGTTTTTCTCTTATTAAAATAACTTAGGTGAAAAGAAACATAATTTTATGGACATTTACTACACAGGTAAATCATATATTAGTAGTCTACTAAAACAGTATATTGATATAGAGGTTTAACATATTTTCTTATATTTTATAGTGCAATTGTATAGTTAGATAAAAAACGATGGAATTTCATTTTGTCCTAAAAATGAAAAATATTACCCTTCATCCTTGAAAAGGAAGAATTTCTGTCCGAAATAACTGTCATCTTTCACTGAGATAATAACACAATCCATGATCATGTTATTCATTTTTCATCTATTCTTTTATTTATACAAACATTCAGTCGACAAATTTTACTGTGTGCTTGTTATGTGCCAGACACTGTATTACGCAATAAATGTCCTATAATGAATGGATTCAGGGGAAAAGGACTGTTGGTAAAAGACAATCATAATTAACCAGGATTCCAGCAGATTCTTCTTCCTGATGTGGGGTGTCTGTGTTTGTGTGTGCGTATGTGTGTGTACACATGCTCGTATGTACAGAGCAAATTTAACATGAAAAAAGCTTGCTTTTTAAAGGTACACTGTAAATTTTTAATCTAACACCTGCTACTTATTACCTGAGCCATCATGACTGTATGACTTAATATCTTTAAATCTTATTTTCAGCAATAAAATTGATATAGAAATCATCTCACAGGATTATTGTGACAATTAAATGTATAAAGTATGTCAATTACTTAGAGAAGTAGATAGAATATGTTAATTGGTATATAAGGGATATCTGTTATGGTTTTGAACTATGTATTCAGTATCATTTAGCTGTGATCGTTAGTTTTATGTGTCAACTTGGTTAGGTTATACTACCCAGTTATTTAATCCAATACTAATCTTGACGTTGGTGTGAACATATTTTGTAGCTATGATTAATGCCTACAATCAGTTGATTTTAAGTAAAGATTATCCTAGATAAAATGATTGGGCCTCATCCAATAAAAGGCCTTAAGAGCAAAATCCTAGATTTTTGCAAGGCAAAAGAAAATTATGTTCAAGATATCTATATGAACTCCTCCCTGAGTTCCCAGGCTGCTGGCTTGCTATACAAACTTTTAAACTTAACAGTCCCCAAAATCATGAGAGCTAATTCCTTAAAATGAATCACACCTCCCTGAGACTGGGTAATTTATAAAGAAAAGTGGTTTAATTGACTCACAGTTCCTCATGAATGGAGAGGCCTATGAAAACTAACAATCATGGAGGGTGGTGAGAAAGAGAGAAGGTGGAACTGCTACATACTTATAACAGCATCAGATCACGTTAGAACTCACTCACTATCACAACAACACCATGAGGAAAACCACCCTTATGATCCAATTAACTCCCACCAGGTTCCTCCCTTGAAATGTGGGAATTACAATTTGAGATGAGATTTGGGTGGGGAGACAAAAGCAAACTATGTCACTTCCCATGATTAGACAAGATACAGCTCACCATTTTGTTCAGTAATTATATAGTCTTCTATATAGGTACATACATGGCAATGTGGTTTGCTGCCTCTATCCCCCCCGTCACCTATACATTTCATTATTATAATTATTTATATATGTATATCATTGGCTGGTATCTCCACTAAAATGTTCAACAGAAAGGAATGGAATAACATTAAGAAGATTCAATGTCATAAAATTGTATTTCTCTAAAAATTACTTTAAAAAATTCGAATCCATAAAATGAAACTGAATTACCAAACAATTTTGAAAATCTCATTATTTCTGGTTTCTAATTTTATTCAATTGCTATTCAAAATACGTGTGATAATCCTTGGAAATTTGCTGTGTCTTATATTCTGTATATCACATAGTTAATTATATAGTTTATATATTAGTCGATTTTCATGCTTCTGATAAATACATATCCAAGACTGGTCAATTTACAAAAGAAAGAGGTTTAATTGAACTTAGAGTTCCACATGATTGGGGAAGCCTCACAATCATGGTGGAAGGCAAGGAGGAGAAAGTCTTACATGGATGGTAGCAAGCAAAGAGAGCTTGGGCAGGAAAACTCCTCCTTACAATAACCATCAGATCTCATGAGACTTACTCACTATCATAAGAACAGCATGAGAAAGACCTGCCCTCATGATTCAATTACCTCCCATTGGGTCCCTTCCACAACAAATGGGAATTCAAGATGATATTTGGGTGGGGACACAGCCAAACTATATCATTCTGCCCCTGTTCCCTTCCAAGTCTCATCTTCTCACATTTTAAAACAAATAAGCCCTTCCCAACAGTGCCCCAAAGTATTAACTCATTTCAGTATTAACTCAAAAGTTCAGTCAACAGTCTCATCTGAGACAAGGCAAGTCTCTTCCACCTATGAGCCTGCAAAATCAAAAGCAAGTTAGTTACTTCCTAGATACAATGGGAACACAGGTATTGGATAAATAGTCATTCAAAATGGGACACATTGTCCAAAACAAAGGAGATACAGGCCCCACGCAAGTCCAAAATCCAGTGGGGCAGTCAAATCTTAGAGCTCCAAAATAATCTCCTTTGACTTTATGTCTCACATCCAGGTCATGCTGATGAAAGAGGTAGGTTCCCATGGTCTTAAACAGCTCCACCCCTGTGGCCTTGCAGTGTATAGCCCCCTTCCTGGATGTTTTCAGGGGCTGCCATTGAATTTCTGCAGCTTTTCCAGAGGTACAGTGCAAGCTGTTGGTGGATCTACCATTGTGGGGTTGGAGGACGATGACCCTGTTCTCACAGTTTCACTAGATGGTACGCCAGTAGGGACTCTCTGTGGGGGCTCTAACCCCACATTTCCCACTGCACTGTCCCAGCAGAGGTTCTTCATGAGGGCCCTGCAGCAAACTTTTGCCTAGGCATCCAGGCATTTCCATACATCTTCTGATATCTAGGTGAAGGTCCCAAAACCTCAATTCTTAACCGCAGGCTCGACACCACTTGGAAGCTGCTAAGGCTTGGGGCTTCAATATTCTGAAGCAACAGGTTGAGCTGTACCTTGGCCCCTTTTAGTCACATCTGAAGTGGCTGGGATGCAGGGCACCAAGTCTCTAGACTGCACACAGCATAGGGACCCTGGTGCTGGCCCAGGAAACCATTCTAGGCTTTCGGTCCATGATGGGAGGCATTGCTGTGAAGATCTCTGAGAAATCCTGGAGACATTTTCCCCATTGTCTTGGGGATTAACATTCTGCTCCTTGTTACTTATTCAAATGTCTGCAGCCAGCTTGAATTTCTCCCTAGAAAATGGGTTGTTCTTTTCTATCACATTATCAGGCCACAAATTTTCCACTTTTATGCTCTTCTTCCCTTATAAAATCAAATGCCTTTAACAGCACCCAAGTCTCATCTTGAAGACTTTGCTGCTTCAAAATTTCTTCTTCCAGATATCCTAAATCATCTTTCTCAAGATCAAAGTTCCACAAATATCTAGGGCAGGGGCAAAATGTCACCAGTCTCTTTGCTAAAACATAACAAGAGTCACCTTTGCTTTAGTTCCAAACAAGTTCCTCATCACCATCTGAAACACCTCAGCCTGGACTGTATTGCCCATATCACTACCAGCTTTTGGTCAAAGCCCTTCAACAAGTCTCCAGGAATTTCCAAACTTTCTCACATTTTCGTGTCTTCTTCTGAGCGCTTTAAAACTGTTCCAACCTGTTACCCAGTTCCAATGTCACCTCCATATTTTCGGGTATCTTTTCAGCAGTGCCACACTCTGCTGGTAACAATTTACTGTATTAGCCTGTTTCCTTGCTGCTCATAAAGACATACCCAAGACTGGGCAATTTACAAAAGAAAGAGGTTTAATTGGACTTACAGTTCCATGTGGCTATGGAAGACTCACAATCATGGTGGAAAGCAAGGAGAGCAAGTCACATCTTACATGGAAGTCAGCAAGCAAAAAGAGAGGTTGTGCAGGAAAACTCCCCCTTATAATTAGCATCAGATTTCATGAGACTTACTGTCATGAGAACAGCATGGGAAAGAGCTGCTCCCATGACTCAATTACCTCCCACCAGTTCTCTTCCATAACACATGGGAATTTAAGATAAAATTTAAGTAGGGACACAGCCAAACCATACTAATTTATGCTTAAAAATAATGCATATTTTCAAATTGAAAGATAAATTGTGCTATGTGGGTTTTTTTAAAGTTTTATCTCAAATTTATTACTATTTTGTTTACTCCTTCCCTATTTTTACCACACACTGTCTGATTGGAGCATTATTTTCTGATAAAGTTATATTAAAACTCTTTCACCATAATTTACAGGCAAATTCTATCAGATATACAATGAAGAGCTGATACCAATTTTACTGAAACTATTTCAAAAAATAGAGGACACTTCTCTAATTCATTCTACAAAGGCCCTATCACCCTGATACCAAAGGGAGATGGTAAAGATATGACCGAAAAGAGAAAACGGGCAATCAACATTACTGATAAACATAGACCCCAAAATCCTCAGCAAAATTCTAGCAAATCAAATTCAGTAGAACATCAAAAAGTTAATTCATCATAATCAAGTAGGATTTATTTCCAAGATGCAAGTTGGTTCAACACAGGCAAATACATAAATGTGAATTACCAGATAAACAGATTTAAAAACAAAAAACATAAAATCACCTCAATAGATGTGAAAAAAAGTCTTTTAATAAAACCCACATCCCTTTGTGATAAAAACCCTCAAGAAACTAGGCTTAGAAGGCTACCAAAATTATAAGAGGCATCAATGACAAACCCACAGTCAACATTATACTGAACAGCTAAAAACTGGAGACATTTCTTTTGAGGACTGAAACAAGACAAGGATGCACTCTCACCACTGCTATTCAATAAAAGTACTGGAAGTACTTTCGAAAACAACCAGGCAAAAGAAAGAAGTAAAAGGCATCCAAATATGAAGAGAGGTCAAATTATCTCTCCTCACTGATAATGTAATTTGACATCTAGAAACCCCAAAAGATTCTACCGAAAGGCTCCTGGAACTAATAAACAGCTTCAGAAAATGTTCAGGGTACAAAATCAATGTTTAAAAATCAGTAGCATTGAGATACACAAATAACCATCAAGCTGAGAGCCAAATCAAGAATACAGTCTTATTAATAATAGGCCCAATAAAGTAAAATGCCTAGGAATTCATGTAACCAAAATGGTTAAAGATCTCCACAAGGAGAACTACAAAACACTGCTGAAATTACAGGTGACACCAGCAAATAGAAAAACATTTTGTGTGATACGAATTGGCTGTGTCCCCACTCAACAGCTCATCTTTAATTGTAATCCCCGTACTCCCCATCATCTCCATGTGTCAATGGTGGGATCAGGTGAAGGTGATTGTGTCATGGAGCCATTACCCCCATGCTGTCTTCATGATAGTGAGTGAGTCTCATGAGATCTGATGGTTTTATAAGTGTCTGGCATTTCCCCTGCTTGTGCTGGCTCTGTCCTGCCACCCTGCGAAGAAGGTGTCTTCTGCCATCATTGTACATTTCCTGAGGGCTCCCTAGCAATGCAGAATTGTGAGTCAATTAAACCTGTTTCCTTTATAAATTATCCAGTCTCAGGTATTTCTTCATAGCAGTGTGAGAACAGACTAATAAGCCATGCTTATTAATTGGAAGGATCGATGTCATTAAAATGGCCATACTGCCCAAAGCTATTTATAGATTCAACACTATTTCTATCAAATTACCAATATTTTTCACAGAACTATTAACACACTTCTAAAATGTATATAGAACCAAAAACAGAACCTTAATAGCCAAAGGAATTCTAAGCAAAAAGAACACAGACAAGGCATCACATTACCTGATTTCAAGCTATACTATAAGACTATAGTAACCAAAAGTGCATGGTACTGGTAAAAAGCAGATAAATCCACCAATGGAACAGAATAGAGAATCCAGAAATAACGTCACATAGCCATCAGATCTTTGACAAGGTTGACAAAAATAAGCAATGGGGAAAGGACTCTTATTCAATAAATGGTTTTGAAATAGCTGGGTATCCATATGCAGAAAATTAAAACTGGATCCTTCCCTCTCATTATATACAAAAATTAACTCAAGATGGATTAAATATTTAACTGTAAAACCTCAATCTATAAGAATCCTAATAGAAAACCTAGGAAACACTATTCTGGGCTTCAGCCTTAGAAAAGAATTTATGACTAAGACCCCAAAGTTATTGGAACAAAAACAAAAATTGACAAGTAAAACCCAATTAAAGAAGTTCTGCACAGCAAAAAAAAAAATAATAAAAATAATAAACAACAAAAACTATCAATAGAGTAAACCACCAACTTACAGAATGAAGACAATATTTGCAAAATGTGGATCCAACAAAGGCCTAATATCCAGAATGTTTAAGGAACTTAAACAGTTGAACAAGCAAAAAAACAACTACTAAAAAATGGGCAAAGTGCATGAGTAGATCCTTTTCAAAAGACATATAAGTAGGCAGCAAATATGAAAAAAAATACTCAGCATCACTAATCATCAGAGAAATGCAAATCAAAACCACATCTCACACCAGTCAGTAGGGCTATTATTAAAACGTCAAAAAACAACACATGCTGGCAAAGTTGCAAGAAAAAAGAACATTTATACAGCGTTGGTGGGGAGGTAAATTAGTTCAGCCACTGTGAGATAGAAGTTTGGAAATTTCTCAAACAACTTAGAACTACCATTGGACCCAGCAAATACGTTGTTCTACCAAAAAGATACATGCACTCGTGTATTCATCACACCACTAATCACAATAGCAAAGACATGGAATCAACCTAGGTACTCATCAACAGTGGATTACATAAAGAAAATGTGATATGCAATAGAATATTATCATATACCACAGCCTTAAAAAAGAATAAAATTATATCCTTCACAGCAACATGGATGCAGCTGGAGGCCATTATCCTAAGAAAATTAATGTAAGAATAGAAAATCTAATTCCACATTCTCATTTATAAGTGAAAGCTAAACAATGGATACTCATAAAGATAGCAACAATAGACACTGGGGACTACCAGAGGAGAGAGGGAAGAAGTGGGGCAAGGGTTGAAAAACTACCTGTTGGGTTACTATGCTCTCAATACATGGGTGACAGGATCAATCATACTCCAGTCCTCAGCATCATGCAATATATCCCAGTAAAAAACCTGCATGTGTACCCCCTGAATTAAAAATAAAAGTTGAAATTATTTTAAAAAAATAATTAATTAAAAATACAATATATTACCATAAATACCAAATATTTAGTTTCCTTTTATAATCCAGTCAGTTTTTAATTTGCCTTTGCTAAGACTTTAAGATACATGACATTTTAGGATGCTTATATTTTCTAGAGAGTTATTTTTTCAATTGGCATAGTATATAATGTGTAATATTTTATCTTTTCCATTATTTACATGTGGCTTTGTTTTTGGTATGTTTTCCGTCAGTCATATATAGCCAAAATTGATGCCACTTTAAGAAAAAAGAAAATATGACAATGTTGCTAAAGCCTTTACTGTATCCCTGCCCAGTGTTATCTTTTTTTCTTCTTTCCCCAAGGATAATCACTATTCTGAATATTATGTTTAACATGTGTGTGCTCTTCATTACAGTTTTGTAACACATATTACATTCATATGCTTTGATTAATCTATAAATATGTATATGTGTATATGTATGTTTGCATCTAGCTTTTCTCATTCTTTTTATTATGTAAAAGAGTGTATAGTTTTCATATTTATAATCTATAAATATGTATGTGTATACGTATGTTTGCATCTAGCTTTTCTCAATCATTCTTGTTATTATGTTAAAGTGTGTATAGTTCCTTCATTTCCACTTCTGTATAGTATTTTGTAATATTCCACTTTATAAATACACCAAACACATTTATTCTGAATCTTGTTGATGGGTACTTAGTTTATTCAAGTTTTTGTTATTAAAAAAATTGCTGACATGAGCATTATTGCAACATACCTACTGTATTTATGCTGAATTATCTCCAGAAAGGCATGAGCATATTCCAGTTTATTAGATGATGTCAAATTTTCTCCCAAGTGATTAAACTAATTTACACTCCCGACAGCAGAGTAGAAAAATCCTTGTGCATAATACGGAAGTCTGTCACAAAATAGAAGTATTTCCTTAACAAGGAAGGCATACTGTTGCATGACTATAATAAATTCTCTCCATTGGGAAAGTTAACATGTTAAAATACTGTTATTTATGATACAGATCATATTAAAATTTCCCATGTGTCACAATAATACACATTATAGCTAAACATTAATGACTCAAAAGTCATTCTAATTGGTTTTCATGACTCTTTACACTACTTTAACCTAGCAACCATCCACCATCCCCCAACTACATTTACTTTTGACTCATTTTCCCCAAGGTTCAATTAATGTAAATCTTTAAGTTAGAACATTACATAGATAATGCTGTGTCACTTGGCCCTATCATTGCTGAAGTTGGATATTTGATAAGGTAATAAAGTGATGAGTATTGTGTTCATTTATGTATTTAAGTGTTTACTTTATTTTTTTCATTTTTGCAATGGAGTCTCACTCTGTTGCCCAGACTGGAGTGCAGTAGCACATCTTGGCTCATGGCAACCTCTGCCTCCCAGGTTCAAGCAATTCTCTTGTCTCCGCCTTCCCAGTAGCTCGGATTACAGGCACGTGCCACCACGCCTGGTTCATTTTTGTAATTTTAGTATGGATGGGGTTTCGCCACCTTGGCCAGGCTTGTCGCAAACTGCTGACCTCAGGTGATCTACCCAACTCGGCTTCCCGAAGTGCTGGGATTGCGGGCTGAGCCACCGCACCCAGCCTAAGTTGTCACCTTCATTCATTTATTTGTTTAAACTCTTTTTTGAAATTCTCATAATCAGTAAGCAATTTATGAAGTGAGATTTTGAGTGCATGAACATAATTTTTCTCAAAGGTTTTCAACTTGCAATAATTTTAGCAAATGTATATCTTTTAAGTTGTGAAAGTCCATTCTAATTAATTATATAATTCCCTCTATCCCATCTTTTCTTTACTGATTTTTTTTTCTCTTCTTTCCAACCTTGGTTGGATCAAAAGTATCTTTCCTCATTTGGAAATTGTATAATCTTTACTGTTCCACAAACATGCTCTAGTGACTGACTCTCAACCTGGAGTCTAGTAGGTTCATGGATTTATTTACCTTTTTTATATTACTTTTGTTTTGTGAAAATGCGATATGATATTTGCAAACAGAAATAACATCTTGGTTTTCTGTTTTGATATTGTGTCTGTCATTCTCTCATGTCTGTATTAGAGAATGGAGCAGAATGTGAGGTCTCTGCATTGATTTGACCAAGAGCCCAGTATCTGCTGGCATGTTCTGTGGTATTCCTGCAAAAATTTAAGATTGATATCCTGAGAAGCTACACAGCTAGACACTAGAGCACTCTCTGTGTGAATTGCATCTGTATTGTGTTGCAGCCTCTATGTTACAATCAGTAAATTTACAGATAGCAAAAGCTCAGAAAAGCATTAAGCAAGGAGGGTGGCATATCAATGTCTCAAGGTGAAAGTCAATTTAAAATGTGAAAGAGAAAACAATAAAACTTTCATATAGGAATAAAATTAGAAAACATTTAGTCTGTACATTGCTCTCCTATCTCATGGGTTCTATTTTGTCTGTCACAAGGGATAGGAAGTCAGATACTTTGTTTATGATGGGTTAATGGGTGTAATGGAGTAAAATGGTCAAAGATTGAGGAGAGTAGAAAAAGTGCATTATAATACTTCTCTAAAGTGGGTGAGAGGACTTCTATTTTTGGAAAGATGAAGTAAAAGTACGCGAGAACAGATATCGATTTTCAAATTTAAAACAACTCAACACATGCCCAGTGCAGTGGATGAAAATAAACACATATATCAAAGCAAATATGAAATTTCAAGACAGCATGAACAAAAATGATCCTCTCAGTTTCCAGACAGCAAAACAATAAGTCCTAAGCATCCTTTCTTATAAAGCCATTGATATATGTGTTTCTCAAAACAAGAGAATAAATCATTAAAGAATAGGATATAGCATCCAAGCAGCAGATGATCTAAAAAAAAAAAAAAAAAGATAGAGACAGAAGGAACCCCATGGTGCTGGAGAGAAACAAATTCAGACTGTAGCAAGTCAGAAGAAATGGAAGTATATAATATAGCTTTAAACTTATTGACAGTAGAATTTTCACAACTGGGGAGATTTTGAGGTGATAGGTACCTAATAAAGCTAATGAAAATATTTGCTCAATGAAAACAATCTTGAACAAGAAATAAACATATTCAAAATTAAAAATAATTCCAATTTATCACCACAAATATGAATATTTACCTAATCACAGTAATATAAATTTTCACTTATCTAGCCAGAATTATAACTGATGAATTAAGTGGGAAGGGGAGACAGACAACACATGTTCTGTGTTTGGATCTGAATGTTTTAAGAACTATAACCACAGCTTCAGTGGTAGCTAGTCAGTAGATAATGCCTAAAACTAAAAAGTTTAAAAGTAAATTTTTTTTTAAGTATTTAGAGATACATACCAAAATAGCTAAAGACTTGAATATGATGGCCTCCAGGGAGTTGGAAGCTGAGAAGATGCTATTTTTATGTAACACATTTTGAAGTTTTATTTAACACTTCATATGAAAACATAAGTATCTTTCATATATATTCTTTATATGACTACTTAAATCTAATTTTTATTTTCATGAAACAGAATGTAGCTTATAGGTAGGCAGACAAAGCTATGAATTTATCTATGAATTTATCTCCTACAAATTTATCTATGAAATTTTAGGTGTTATTTTTAACATCTTTGAATATAATTGTTTTTCATCTTTGAAATTATTATAATATAATCTACCTAAAACAGTTGCTATTAAAATGAAGTTGTACTATTAATACACTCTCCAGCACATAATAGGGACTAAAGATATGAAGTTTAAAATATGTGTAGTTGAAAATTGATTTGTAAAATATTTTGAAAGCTTTTTAGTGACTATTTTGTATCTTGCTAAATTGTCTTTCCGCTCTAATGTACAAGAGAATTATGTACTCTAGCAGATGAAAGTTTAAGAGATAAGATGAATAGGGTAAAATAATACTTTTCATGTAAAATTAAACTATTGAAAGATCAAATATATCTGTAGCAAGATTTAAGAATTAGATTAATATTCAATTACTGGCCACTAAGAATTGGTTTTTATTGATATGTTTATTCTCTCTACATGATAAAATGTTGAATACAATTAGCTTTCCAGTGAAAATTATAAGATTAATTATACCCATTGCTTTCCTTTCTGCTCATAACTTGTTTCTGATTGCAGCATTGTTTGGCTCTGAGTCCAGCCAGTCCTGGCTGAAGTGCATTGCATCATATTATTGCTGCTCACCCTCCCAGATGATGCAGAATCAAAGCTATTTCACTTTCTAACGGGTTTTCCTGAACATCAACAAATGTTTCCTTTCACAGTGAGGTTGTTTGTGATGTTCCACAACCGAGAAAACCTATTTGGGGAAGAGATGTTGCTGGGCCCAACATAGAGGCTATTTGAAATGTGAATTTTATTTTGATTTTCTAAAATTGTTAAAGAGAAAGAATTAGAAATAAAATTGAACAGAAATGTGTATCATTATTATAGGTATATATTTGGAATGTTTATGGAATAAATGTACATTTCAAGAACTTTATAGATGCTCTAATTGGCTAATAATAACAGGACTGTCTTACATAAAATTACATAACAATACCTAAATTTACCCTTTCTCCAAAGTGTGGGCAGAGTATGAGATGGGAATAGGGATGGAAGCGTTTTTTTTGTTGTTGTTGTTGTTGTTGTTTTTCTTTAATTTTGAAACAGGTTAATTTTTATGAAAGTATTGATGCTCTTTTTAGTATTTTTCTGTTTTTTTCTTGTTGTTGTTTGGTTATTCTTGTTTCCCCTACATTTGTGCAAATAACAACTAATATTTTTGGAGCAACTTTTTTTTTTATCACTGTGGTAAATACTATTCCTGTATCATTTAATTCAATCCAGATGATAATCTCTGATTTTTTAATGATTAACTTTCTCATTTTACTTTCTCATGTGGAAAAACAGAAACTGAAAGTATGGAAGGGCAAATGCACGACCTAGAACCTCAGAGCTCTTAACTGCAGTGATCATGATGTACAACAGATCTCTTGAACTTATTTTTCCTATGTAACTGATATTTTGTATCCTTTGACCAACATCTCCCCTCCCCTCCCCTCACTCTGCCCCTGGTAACCACCATTGTACTCTCTACTTATTTGAGTTCAACATTTTTAGATTCTACAAATAACAGAGATTTTACAGTATTTGTCTTTCTGTGCCAAGCTTATTTTGCTTAAAATAATGTCCAACAGGTTCATCCATGCATGTCATAAATGAAGGGATTCCTTCTTTTTTAAAGCTGAATATTCCATTGTATATACATAACACATTTTCTTTATCAATGTATTCATTGATGGACACTAAGGTTAATTCTATATTTTAACTATTATAAATAATGCTGCAATGGACATGGAAATGCAGATAGCTCTTTGACATACTATTGTATTTTTCTTTGAATATATACCCAGTAGAGGATTGTGAGAACATATGATATTTATATTTTTAATTTTTTAAGGATCTGCTATACAGTTTTTCATAATTTTGTGCCAATTTACATTCCTACCAACAGTGTTCAAGACTTCCCTATTTTCCACGTTCTTACCAACACTTGTTCTCTTTCCTCTTTTTAATAGTAGCTATTCTTACAGGTGTGAGATGAAATCTTACTTTGGTTTTAATTTGTGTTTCTCTGATGATAGTGATTTTGAGCATTTTTCATATCTCTGTTGACCATTTGTATTTCTTCTTTTAAGAAATAACCAGTCATCTCATTTGTCTATTTTAATTTTAGGCCTGGAGCAGCAGTTCACATCTGTAATTCCAGCACTTTGGGAGGCCAGGGCAGAGAATAACTTGAGGCCAGGAGCTCAAGACCAGCCTGGCCAACTTGGTCAAATCCCATCTCTATTAAAAAAAAAAATAGAAAAATTACCTAGGCTTGGTGGCACACACCTGTAGTCCCAGCTACTCAAGAGGCTGAGGCAGGATTATCACTTGAACCTGGGAGATGGAGATTGCAGTGAGCTTAGTTCACACCACTGCACTCCAGCTTGGGTGAAAAAGTGAGATTCCATCTCAAGAAAAAATATATATATATGGTTATTTGTTTTGTTACTAGTGAGTTGTTTGGGTTCATTAGATATTTTGGATATTCACTTTTCATCAGATAACATTGTCTGCAAATATTTTCTCCCATGTTGTAGGCTATCTCTTTACTCTGCGGATTGACTCCTTGGTGGTGCAGAAACTTTTTAGCTTACAATTCCATTCACTTATTTTTGCTTTTCTTGCCTATGCTTTTGGATGCATAGCCAAAGAAATCATGGCCAATGACATGAAGGGTTTTCCTTGTTTTCTTCTAGTAATTTTACAGTTTCTGGTTGAGCATTTAAGTCTTTATTTTGTGTTTATTTTTATGTGTGGTGTGAGATAAAGTTCTGATTTTATTCTTGTGCCATATGAATATCCAGTTGTCCCAATACCATTTATTGAAGAGACTGTTCTTTCTCCATGTGTGTTCTTGGCACCTATGGTGAAAATCCATTAATTGTAAATGTATGGATTCATTTCTGGGCCTTCTATTCTGTTCATTTGGTCTATGAGTCTGGTTTTATGACAGTACCATGTCAGAGTTAGTAATCTTGATGCTACACTACATACTCAGGTATTGTTTCTTCACCATGTCACGTTATCTTTACAAAGAAAAGTAAGAGGTTCACTGAAGAATGTGCACAGACAAGTCTTTTCAAAGAATTAACACTTTTTCTTAACTTTCATCATTAAAACTAAATTATTTTGAATTCAATGTGTTCTTTTAAAATAGGCATGTTACTTAAATGATATTGTATTAAACATAATATAAAGGTATTTAATATATAGGGAAGACTACCAGATATTTGCACAAAGGTAATTCAAAAAGAAAACCTCTTGTTTCTTGAACTAGTTTCAGAACAACAGAGTCATACCTTCACCTGGAGAGAGAAAGTAAAGTTAATGTCTACAAGTTCACAAACAATAATGCAACCCAAGTATTTCCAGTGTCCTAGGAAATGGTTTCTCCTCTGTCAATCTGCTATGAGTCAATGCCCTTTATTCTGGTAGTTCTGACATTGAATTTAGTCCAATGATTTCAATAAAAAGTTCATTCCACACAAGACCAAACCAGAAAATTTCACTATCTTGTCATTACCACTAGGTTTTTTCTCTTGTTTTCAGGTTTCTAGAAGTGAGGAGTTACCAGGATTGTAGACTAGTATCTGATAGGAGAAACTTAAGAATTTGAAGTTATAATAGGCCTCATTCTGCTGGTCTAAATCTCTCTGAATTTTATTTAAATTATCTCTGCAGCATGAAATGAGGTCTTTCTTACAGGTTGGGTTTTATGAAATGAATTTTTCTGCATGCAATTTGATTTTTTTTAGAGCAAATGGGTTCTCAGGTGCATAAGTACCACTATCTGTCACTTTGCTCACTGCCCCATGATGGAAAGTTATGCACTTCTGAAAATTCAATTATTCTTTCAAGGCTTCAACATCATTTAACTTATTCCAATAGAAATTTGCTAAATGTTAAGGTAGCATTTAGCACACTCTAAGATTTATACTCATTCGGAACTGACTCTATTATCTTATTGGTACAAGACTTCTTGTTAAAACTTTTAAAAATGTGGATTTTTTTTTTCATCAGGCAGTGTATTGTTAAGAATTAGGACAGCTTGGCTCTTTTAGTCTTATTTGTATAATATTGCTTGTAGAATTTGATAGTTTAGACACATAGCATTTTTCTAAGCAGAAAAGGGCCTTAATTTTTTTATAATGAAACCTCCTTATGTTACAAATAATAGCTTCAGAAAATGACTTGCAGAACAGTAGGCATCCACTACCATCCCTCTTGCTCTCTCTCTCTCTCTTTCTGTCTCTCTCTCTTTCACGCACACACACACACATACAGTCTAATATTGTTGTTTCACTGATTACCTTTCTTTCCTTTTTTTCATTCTTTGTCTGTTTCCTCTAATAAAAATCTCTTGACCTCCAAATAGATCATTTCCTCCCAGTATGCGATTTTCCTACCATGACATTTATCACAGTTCACAGTTTACTTAATTACCTGTCTGTCTTCACCAGACTATATACAATTTCTAACAAGGACCATGCTTATATTGTTCTTGTCATATCCCTAGAATTTTGCATAGTATAAGGCATATGGCATAGTCTCAGCAAATATTTGTTGAACGAATAAATGCAGAATTAATACAGTTTTAACTCAAGACTCAAATAGTGATCCATGATTACCCACTGAGCTTCTGAAAATATATACTGTGTGAATACTTATCAATATAACTTTATGTATGCAGTTTCCTGATTACCATCATATCCTATACGATGACATTATTCGTATTGTTTCCTTCTTCCTAATAGAATATTTCCAAAAAACCCACTTTATTTACTGAAAATAATTTCTTCTAGTGTATTAATATTATATTTTGTTCTGTTTTCTATGAAGAAAAGAAGAAGAGACTGTGTGAGTGTGTGTGTGTGTATATGTGTATACGTGTGTGTGAGTATGTGTATATGTGTGTGTGTGTGTGTTCCTTAAGGTAGCTCATAAGACATTTCAAGGAAGAGAAGGAATCCTGGATGTTAACCACCATAAATCATTGGAGGGTACATATCTTGCTAACTATAATTATTCAGATACCAATCAGAGGCTCGTTAGCCTTACAAATATCAATTTGATGTGCTCTCTGTACTATCTATGTTCTCAGAAGACTAATGAGTTACATTAGAGATATATAACAAAGTCCCTTATATTAATGCATTTTTTCCACTACCTGAGTATCCCACAAATGCTGTGAGGAAAGTTAAGACAAATGACAAAGCACCACTGAAAAATCAAAGGTCAACTTTAACTCATCTTAATATTACTGGGGAAAGAAAAAAGGAGAAAAAGTGATGAGATGGAAAGAAAGTATGATTTCCTGTAGCCAATTCCACATACATAAAATTGACAAAAAATCTATATAGAACCCAACACACTTTGTTATCTCTTGGAGACAATACAAATAGGAAACTTAGGGCAGGCCGCAGTGGCTTACGTGTGTAATCCCAGCACTTTGGGAGACTGAGGTGGGTAGGTCACAAGGTCAAGAGATCGAGACCAACCTGGCTAACATGGTGAAATTATATCTCTACTAAAAATACAAAAATTAGCTGGGTGTGGTGGCACACGCCTGTAGTCCCAGCTACTCGGGAGGTTGAGACAGGAGAATTGCTTGAACCCAGCAGGCAGAGGTTGAGTGAGCCTAGATGGCACCACTGCACTACAGCTTGATGACACAGTGAGATTCTGTCTCAAAATAAAAAAAGAAACAAGCAAAAAATAGGAAACTGGCATCTTTAAATATATTTAACTCATATATTTTTCATGTAAACTGTGGCTGATTTGAAATTAAAGTTATTAATTATGCCTACATTTGGTTTACAGAAAAATGAATTTTCATCTTTGAAATCCTAACCCTAAACTAGTGTTAAAATTATTCAAATCTTTCAAAGCATTTGTACCAGAAAAATAGACACAATATGAGCCAAACAAGCAAATGCTTGACCATAAATACATGGACAGTTGTTTCTAATCCCATTATTTTCTACCATTTTGGCCTTAACTTTTCTAAGCCTCAGTTGTCTGATAATGCAAAATAGGAATAATAATAGTCCCACCTAAGTAAGTTTCTAGTGAAGATTAATAATAAAATCCCCTTAGTACAATGTGTTCTACAAAGTAGGCATCCAATAAAAACTATTATTGTTTGCTTGATTTAGAATATGAGAAGACTCAAATACGCATATATTGTCAATCATGCTATAACATAATTTCTAAACTAGTAAATTAAATTTTATAACCATTCCTGATTTTTTAATGCAAATTTTCCCTCAGTAACAGATAAGCAAGGACAATGTAATGCCATTTCCAGCATTGTTTGTTCATTTCTTTCTTCTGAGTCCCTATCATTGCCTATTTTATTTTCCATTGCTTAAGAGATTGGAAGAGAAAAACTATAAGCAAAGAAATACAGCTAAAAAAAATAGCCCCCATGTTGATTGAAGTCATTTCAAGAGGATTTCAACAAATTATCTTTTCATCAACCCAGATTAGTTGGAAAGTCTTTGGTATTTGTCACAGATTCTAACAAACAACTCACTTTGGCAATATAAACTATCCCAATCCAGCTGTCTCATCTGGACATCATTTCCATTAGCTACCTTCCTCGGGCTCAAAAGGTAGTAATACAAAGATCTGAAAAAACAAATGGCCAAAAAGTCCAGACATCACCCCACTTTCTCCAATACGTTGGCACTCATCTTTCCCCTGCCCTGTTCCTTTTGGCTAAGTGAAAATTAAATGACTAATATGAAAGAGTGGCAACTTGGGCTGCCAGAACAATTTTCAACATTAAGATTGTGGATTGTCCTTAATTTACATATTTCTAGGAATTTAACATACTTTGAATGCTTTATGACTCAGTGTTCACCACAGAAACAGAACCATTGGAGATGATAGATAGATATTTAGACAGACAGATATTTAGATAGGTAGATAGATAGATAGATAGATAGATAGATAGATAGATAGATAGATGAGAGAACTTATTAGCAGAATTGGCTGTCATGGTTATGGAGTCTGAGAAGTCCCAATACAGGCCATCTGCACTCTGGAGAAACAGAAAAGTCAATGGTGTAACTCTCAGTCTAAGGCCAAAGGTCTGAGAACCTGGGGGTTATTGGTGCAAACCCTGGAGTTCAAGTGTCAGAGAACATGGAGTCTCAATGTTCAAGGGCAGAAAAGAAAGTTGTTCCAGCTCCTGAAAGGAGAAAAGGGAGTCACCTTTGCTCTTCTTTTTATTCTATCCAGGCCTTCAGTTAATTGGCTAGTGCCCACCTACACTGGTGAGGGTGAAACTTTCTTAGTACACTGATTCAAATGTTGATCCATTAAAGAAACATCATCACAGGCATAGCCAGAAATAAACATTTACCAGCTCTGTGGATACCTAATCAAGCTGAAACCTAAAGTTAACCATCACAGATGCCATTTATTAAGGCAAAATATAAGGAAATAAATTAATCATGAAGAAGTCATTTTATTTTCTAAACTAAAATTGATATCAGGGCAAATGCAAAGTAATATAATAATTGGTGCCTTCCTCAAAAGAACATTTTACGTAAATACATGTATATTTTAAAAGCACATAAGGGAGTCACAAAGCATAAAACAGCAATCCAAAAGATGCCAAAGAGAAGATCATGTAATACATGGAAATTAAAATAAGAAAAAAAACCTAAAAATAATAACAATAATACACTAAGTATACAGAATGTTTCCACTTTCTATGAGTTATTTTCCTTTGTGATTTTTTAAAAAGCATAAATAAATGAAAATGAAGAAATGATGCTGAAATGGACAAGTAGAGTTGCCCAGTATGGAGATTAAGATATGACTGTAAATAATACTAAAAATGCAAGAAGATGTCTATACACTTAGAAAACAGTTTTTTTCTCCAGTTTTTCTGGGAGATAAGAGCTGAAACAGTTATGTGTTAGTCAGAAAATGTTTTACTACATTCCTAATCTTTGTATCGATAAATGCAGAGAGCAGCAAAAGTGGACTGAGCAGCTTTTCTTGAGCCTAATATATTTTGGTACTTCTTTTTTAAGAACTGCAAATGACCTGTGAAAAGGGAAGATACACAGTCAACTTTATATTCAAAAAATTATTATCCATAAAGCATTTTGTAATTTGTCCATAGCTCTATACTCTTGAGGATAATCAGCTCCAGAATTTTCTGGAACACTTACATAACTCAGGTAAAGCAAAGCTGGAGCTGTTCTTTCAAAACTAGTAGTTTTGATCATTGTCCAAAACTGAAAGCAGCTCCTTCATGAAAGACAATGGAAACTTATTAAAAAGAATAAATTTTATATAATGACCTAGGTAATAATGACTTTTATACCTTTACATCCTCTTATCAATGAAAATGAACCTACGTCAAAAACCTCTATATTTGTACACATATGAACAGGAGCACAGACAGGATTATAGAAATCGAAAGCTCTTTTTTTCCCATTTTTGTAAAAGTAAAGGAACGCCAGTCTTGTTGTTTGCAGTGAAATTACTGTGAGGTGACAGTTACTTATGTGTTAGTCAACAAGGCTACACTCATTTCTCTCTAGGATTCTGTGTTGGGAGGTGACTTGAATAAAACAGGACTGGTCCTGAACTCAAAATCAAATTTGGTTTATGGATGAAATTTATCTCATACCTCCTAAAAGTGTGAGTTGGTCATTCATAACATTCAATTCCTCATCTACCCTCATGGCAGTACCTGGTTACAACAGGCAGTCAGAATCTATTAGCAATTTGAAGCATAACAAATTTTTTAAAGAGTCATTAAAGTTTCCCTCCATGGAATACTGAATGTCATAACACCTGAAAAAGATTCATTTACAATTAAACACATGAAACCATCTCTGTGGTTAAAACATTGTCATTTGTATAACACCTGAAATAACTAACACACAAAAAAAAATCCGTTACAGAAAGGCATTTTGAAGTCTTTATGTAAATTGAGGTTTTACAATATCAAAACAAATGTGAATTTTATTTCTGAATGTGTGTGCTTTTCAATGAGCATTTGCCAAACAAGGTGTGAAATGTTTTGTGTGTACTTTCCTATGTAATCCTCAAATGTGCTCTATACACTACCTCATAGAGGAAAAAAATCTCAAAAATTGTATGTATTCGAAGTTGTCTGCATCTGAGCTTTTGGTATATCATCCTAACGTTCTGCAGCAAACTAATTTATTAGTAAGTATCATAATAGTATTTCAAATTACTTATTTCCTATGAGATTTATGCTTTAGATTAAATGCATACATATATTTGAAGGGAATTGTTTGAATATGCTGTACATATATTTGAAGATATTACATTGTCCAAGAATATAAAACTGCCAATATGTTGTAAAAACATTAAACTGCAAAACATTAAAAGGCTTATTCAATTTTTTATATTATTCATATTTTATGAGTCTTTTAATATTTCAATTTTCAGATACTGTAGAGGCTAAATATTCTGTCATGGAAAAACCTAAGGCGAATTTTTAAAACTTGAGGCTATGTGAAATCACTTTTGATGTTCCTAATAACTATCTTCCAAATAAATATATGAAACAAAATCTGCTTTTAAGAAACGATCTGTCTAGAGTGTGATTACCCACTATTGTGCAAATATATTTCAAATGACCCCAAGACGCTGGCTATGCAAGCATCAATGAAATAATCACAATGCAAATAAAATACAAATATAAAATACAATATGTACTCCAAGTTTAAACACACTGGCTAATTTAGTCCCTCTATGTTGCAAAGTTGGGTTACCATAATTATTATCATTGAGTACCACACACAATTTTTAAGAAATTTAAAAATATGTGCAATGGCTTATTCATTTAGAATACACACTTTTAAATATAGGACTAGGACACTGTCAATATGACCCTGTAGGCCAGATTAACATTAGTGTGTAAGCCTTCCTTAATGCAACCATAGAGATGAATCAAGATCAATCAACAAATCAACAGTCAGAAACAGCCCCAGGCTACAGAAACAAATTTTTTAAAAATCCTCTCCTACAACCCAACTCCCCACTGCAACCAGTCTGGATTCAGTAGAAATGTGACAATTCTGAAATATTAAAGATAAAGATATTAGCAAAAGTGAAATTGAAACATCTTTTTCCAACTATCCTCTTAGCTAAACACTATGATCAATAGCTTTACCTTTGAATCAAAAGATTGGTTCATGGAGATGTAGAGAAAAAATGTGTATCTTTTATATGTGATAAGCCTATATTTACAACAGAATATACATACAATTAATATGCACGTAGAACAGAAGTGCATATTAATTAGATTGAGTGGCATATTTATGAACTTTAGTAACAGGCTGAAATAGATTGACAATCAAATGAGAAATCAAGGAATTATCACAAAAAATGAATTTGCATGACAGATGAAAGTTATTTTTATATTCATGTGGACAAATTGTCTTTTAGCCAAGCAGCTGTGACTTGCAGCTGGTATGTGAACTCAAAATTGTTAAGCACATCCCCCAATATCTTGCCACATTAATTAGAAAGCCTTCTACACTATTACAATTTAGCCATGAAACATGACATCAAAACTTAATATTAACTGCTAACTGGTGATTTAGATGATAAAGGTCACATTTGCAGTTGGCAAAAAGAAAATGGCCAAGGAAAATTGTGAACCGCAAAAGCATTAAAATCAAATCTGTATAAAGTCTTCAAAAAGTAGATAGTGATTCTGAATTTTATAGTTTTATGTTTAAGAAATGTAATAATTTTACTTTAGAGTAAATATTTGCCCATAGTTCGATTTTATGTATTTTTGAGAATCCAACAATATTTAAAAACCTGTAAACTTTTTAGCAGCCCTACACATGCTGACATTTTGCTACTTCAGAATGAAGTTTTGAGTAAATATTAACAACGACACAATTAAACAGTAATGATACATAATAATGTTTCAGACAGAAAAGGATTAGTTTCAACCATAGGCAACAAAAACATCAAAACAATAGTAGCTTAAATAAATGTTTTTTTTTTTCTCCCATAAAGCAAAGACCTCTTCAGTCTTTTTGCTTTATCATCTTGATTGCATGAATTTTCAAAGGGTACAACATAGTCCAGGAAACTTGTATTTTACATAATCATTTGTATATTACAGACACCAAGAATACAGAAGAGAGAAGAAAAATCGTCCATCTCACGGAAACACAGCTTCTACGTCTTTCTCAAAATGCCCTATGACACTTTTATTTGCATTTCACTGGCTAGAATTTGGTCACAGGTCACTCCTAGCTACAGGAAATGTTGAAAATGTGGTCATTTAACCACCTGTTTGCTGCCTAAATAAAAATGGAAGTTACATTAAGTAAGTAGAGAATTGATGTTAAGTGGAAAACTGTAGTTTGCTAGAAATAATATTTTGGGTCATAGATGCCCATTATTTTTCTTATTCCATCATATCCTTTATTTGTTAAAATAAACTGTTAAGCCCTTAGATAAGTGACATAGCAGTGCATAAAATGTGTAAGGAACCTAGAGAAAGCTCTGTAAGGACAGCAGATATTGCTATATTGGTTTTAGCCAATCTAGGTACTAAAATTATGCTGCTACTTTGCAGGTAGCATATACTGTGTCAAATTACCCATGTAAAAGGTTATTTAAACTGCTGATTCTTGTGTACAGGTTTTAGAAAGATAAAATTTTATTCTGTTGAGCATGATTAAACCCTCTTTGTGTTGGAGGCCTAGTCCCATAAACTAGAAGCAATATCTGAAAACACCCTGATGATAATCAGAGTGGCTAGAGAAATTATCTCTGTATTATTACTCTTTGGATTTATTCTTTGATTTTGATCCCCCTCCATTATATATACTAGAACTTCAAATTCTTCTTTCAAGTCCCTTGTCACTAAGTCCTACTCACTTACTTAGGTTTATGCTTAAATAGAGTCGTAAAATATTGAAGTTTCTCTTCTTCCTCTGGGATTACTGTCTTTACTTTGTTTCTCCAACTTTTAATTATCCAGGCAAGCCCAAAATGCAGTCACAATGCAGCTTATAAGATGGTGGCAGAGGGAGATTTGATATAAATAGATAAGCTAACATAAGGATGAAGGTGAAGTTAAAGATTTTACTGATGCAGTCACAAGGCAGGAAATGCCAGCAGCCACTAGAAGCTAAAAGAAACTATGAATAAATTTTTCTCTATAAGTTTCAGTTGGAGCATGGTCCTTTGACACCATAATTTTGGCTCAATGATATAGATTTCATACTGGCTTCCAGAAAAGACAATAAATTTCTGTTGTCTTAAACCACCAAGTTTGTGATACTCTGTTAACAGTTTCCATAGGAAACTAATACAATAATTTTAAACAAATACAAATATTTTGATTCTTAATTGTTGCTTGTAGTTTTTAATGTGGATTTATTTTTTTCTGCTTACCTGCACAGCTAAAATCCTGTTCACAACTGATTTCCAAAAACTGATAGCAGGATGACTTTTTGCAACCACCATACACTGAGAGGAGCTGTTAGACATTACTGATGACCTATACAACGTGTCAGGCTATATACATGACACTGGACACAAAACCATATACCAGAAGTTGCAGACCCTTTCTGCAAAGATTTTACAGTTTGTTGGAACACAGTAACAGGTAAAACAATAAATGTTTATGTTATAATTCAATGAAGACTAGCAATGAAAGGACTAATTTTACAATGGTAGTCAGGTGCAACTGTCAGGAATATATAATAGTATTTAATTTGAGACCTAAGGAATGTCAATGCCTCAGTGATATTATAAGTAAAAATTAAAATGTAATTTTGCTCTAGGTTTCAATATAATAGTGGCTTATAAAATCAATTAAGTAAGTCATGACCAGGCATTAAAATTTTTTTAAAAATTTAGAGATATCACATATGGTAAGGATAAGAATAAGCATTGCAGTTTATTTCATATTGTGGGCCAAGGGCACAAAAGCTGAAAAAACAGTATTCCAGGTAAAGGATACAATAGATGTATAGGTTTAAAGAAATCTTAAAAATTAAACTATCTAAGAAACTAAAACACCTCATTGGACCCCACCTTAGTGAATACTGGGTGGAATGGTGGTAGCGTGGGGCAGGTGTGTGGAGAAAGGAGTCAGGCATGAGGACAGTAAAGCTAGGAGGGCCTGCTTATGCCCTGGGTTAATTAGAGGGCCTGCTTTCCATTTACACACGTTTACTCATCTGTGTGAAAAATGTACTGGAAAAAATCAAGTGTGGAAGCAAGAATGCTACTCTGCAAGATACAACAGTCATATAGGCAAGAGCTATTGGTAAAATATACACTTGTAACTGTGATGGTGCAAAGAAGATGCTAATGGGAAAATGTTGAAAAGCATGTACTACAATAATGCCAAAAATATAATGTTTTCCTACTTTGGAATTGGTTTTCTTTTTGCCTTTCTTCATATCTTATACCTGGATAGCACTCATCATACATCCATAGAATTGGAAGAAGATATGTTACTGTATTTAAATTAAATGTATTTTATTTTCTTGTCTCAATATAACCTACATTTTTCCTTTACTTGTCTCATTTCTTAAATTCTCTTTGTGACTCTCTGAAAAACAAAGACTACAAAGTATTTGAAATTGAGAAAAATCAAAATGAAAATGAAGAAAAATAGAAAAGTCTTTGTTCTTCTAAAGATTGCCATGCAACATATTATTCAGTTTCAGAATTTGACCTGCCTTCAACTGCTAACTTGAGGCTGTGGTCAGCCAGCTGATTCCGAGACCAATGATGCTCCTAGTGGTACAATATTTAATCCTAGTACATTTCTGTTTCTAAAATACACAATAGGTTAGTGACTGCAAATATTTTATTGGTAGTTTCCTTACTTATGCTTTTTGTTTTTATTTTCCATTTGAGAATCTTTTCTGCCTTTTCCCCTATGCATAGCAAGCATAACCTCCTCTAGAAATGTAAAGAATCAGAGGCAGAGTGGGGTTCTGAGTTAACTAGTACCCTATATCAATGTATTTTAGTGTTCTTTTAGTGACCTTTCCAGACTAAGAACCTTTTTTTGTTTTGTTTCTGTTTGGGTTTGTTTTGTTTTGTCTCTCTCTTAATTCTACCCTACCTCATATGCAAAAATAAGGGGCAGAGAAAATTGCTAGGAGAATTTGGCATGTAAAAATTAATTTACATTCGCTTTTCCTGTCTGAGCTGCTGCTTCTTTGGGTCATACATAACGTGCCTGTGGGTAGGGATATTTTATTTAATGAGGATGAGTATTTTCCACATTGTGCACACATACCCTGGTCAATCAGCTCATCCACACAAGTCCTCAAATGCACTAGACGGGAAGTGCCAGCCTCATGATTTACCAGTCCAGTGCTTCATTGTTCCCCTCATTTATTAAGGAAAGCTAGTTTGGCAAGCTGCAGGTATACTTTTATGCTTTGGCTAACAGCACAGTATTTTTGTATATAAAATTAACACCTACATATATGGGAGTTATCCCTGTGTGTTTTCTAAACATAGCTTCTATCCAAAAGGGCTTTAGCATTTTCTGAAGCAAGTAAGCTCCTTATTGTAGTCTTTGATTGTAAATTCTGGGTCACTTCCCTTAAGTTTTTACCTATATAATTTTATAAGGCTAGTGGGCAAAGAAAAGTTTGAGACACTGTGACAAGCACACAAAGCATTAATAATCCATACAAGGGTCTGTTAAATAATTTATTTAACAAATATTTTTAAAATCACACTTGTGATTCAACTTATTATCACAAGTACATTTTTACCCTAAGAGTTGATAATACCTGTCTGTGCTAAAAATGGGCATATTTGTGGTGCTCACAGATGATCTAAGGACTGTGCTAAATGTTGATGTTATACACAAATACATTTTGCTTCAATGAGAGGAAAGTCACAATACTCAGGCAGTGACCAACTGGGACCCTCGATGTCTGATTCAGGAATTTCAGAAAATTAGTTATAATTTAGTACAGAAAAATCCATTCCTTTTGGCTTTAAAGTATCATCTATGTTATTCTACATTTTTGAAAAGCCAAAATAATAAGGACAAGAGTGAAGATAAGGTAAGCAGTGAACTCATTTCAGTAAGTGCCACCTATAGATTTTTCTTTCATTTTATTCCTTGCTCCTTTCTTATGGGAACAGTATTTTCTAATATCAACATAAAATATCTGGAATAAGTGATTAATCTTATTTCCAGTTGTTATAGCTGTATACTTGTTCAGGAATTTGTATTGTGTTATGCTTTCAAATTCCATTAATAGTCATTTGACTTGACAGAAAAAATCTCTGTTATTCTGTACTTTTTCAAAATAAAAATCCTTCTAATGGAATTTACCAATAAGCAAGTGCTTCAATCTCAGTTTTGTGAGCTGAGACTGGCACCTACTGGTAAAATAAATATAGTTCACAGCTGATAGAAAATATTTCACTCATAGGTAGTAGTATATTGTTTTATAAGCTATTGTGATATTGCTTTCTTTCATTTGAGTTGGTAATATCAAAATTAAATTATAAATTATCATGTTCTATATTCATAGTATCCAAGTAATATTTAAATGATAAAAGATGGCTAATGTCCACTGAGTTCAAGAAATTTAATAAATCTACAAACTACCTAAATTTCAAAACAAATTAGAATAAATCTAATTTGAATTTATTATCAAGAATAAGCATGTCCCAAGGAACTGAATTAAAAACTACAATGAATAATACATAAATGGTCTCAGATATGCCTCAACAATAATTTGAAATCAGGAGTGCCTTATCTCACAAGGTAGTAATATCACTCGTTTTCCTAAATCCAGGCTGTATAAATATCAGTCAATAAGACCATACAAGTGATTTACATAATAAACATGAGGTAGACAATAACATTTAAGATACTTGTTTTCTGTCCTTCACGTCAGTTCTTACAGATCTGATTTGTAGCATCAAGGTCTGTAGAGTTGCCCAAACCCAAAAACTTAAAGAGCATTCCTGATTGCTTGGTTTTCCCTGCTCCTTTCATCCATTTCCTTAGCACGTTTTAGCTCTCCATCAGAAATATGTCCTATATTCATCTGTGTCACATAAGCTTTACTGCTTCCCTTGCTAAATCACCATCTTCTCACCTATAGTACTAGGTTGTTAGTTGAAAGCGGTGGGGGAGGATCTTCTGCTGTATTGCAATTCTAATAATCCTATTCTGAACACAGCAGAGTAATATTTAAATATAAATACCATATTTAAATTGCATGATGAGCTACAGAAGGAAAAGAAGGGTTTCTGTATTCAGGATGGTGTTTGGCACATATTACATCTATGATATTAGTAATATTTGCTATCACATTATGCCAATTACAATTTCTTTACATTTAAAAACAGGATACTAAACTCTCTAAATCACACAGACTCATTTAACTAGATGATGGTTTTTAAAGAGGTATAAATAGGATTAAATTTGTTATTAAATTAATATTTGATACATTATACCACAGAGTCTCTGGTTTTATGAATATCTTAGCAGAGAGACACTTTACATTTTATTATTGCAATTCCACAGATTTTTGTCCTGAGAGTAATAAAGTTGTACATGTTAATTATTTGTCTTCAAACTTTTCCATTAGGTAGTATAAATATCTAAATTATAGGTGTCAAGTGCTACTTTGAACATCCAGAATATTGTTAACAGCCTTATCGAGGTATAATTGACATTGAAAATTATATGCTATCTATATACATGCTCTAAAAACCTTATAATAATATACTTTCATTTCTCCTTGCCAAATTAAGTGATGAATTTTACTTTTACCTCTGTTATAAACATTTCAATATATTATTTTTTTTAACATTTATTTCTTAAAGAAAGTGACCAGGTGTGGTAGCTAATGCCTGTAATCTCAGCGTATTGGGAGGCCAGGTGGGAAGGTAGTTTGAGACTAGGAGTTTGAGATCAGCCTGGGCAACATAGAAAGAACCCCATATCTACAAAAAAAAAAAAAAAAAAAAATTAGTCAAATGTAGTTGCACATGCCTGTGGTCCCAGCTACTCTGGAGACTGAGGTAAGAGGATCACTTCAGCCCAGGAGTTTCAGGCTGAAGTGAGCTATGATCACAACAGCGTACTCCAGCATAGGTAACAGAGTGGGATCTTAACAAGGAAGGAAGGAAGGAAGGAAAGAAGGAAAGAAGGAAGGAAGGAAGGAAGGAAGGAAGGAAGGAAGGAAGGAAGGAAAGGGAGGGAGGGAGGGAGGGAGGGATGGAAGAGGGAGGGAAGGGAAGGGGAGGGGAGGGGAGGGAAGGCAAGGGGAGGGGAGGGGAGGGAAGAAGGGAAGAAGGAAGGAAGAAGGAAAAGGAAGGAAGGAAAGAAGAAAGGAAAGAAAAAAAGGGAAAAGAAAAGAAAGAAACCTATATTAAACAGCAAGTGATATATCGCTTTGTTAACAGTAATTGGTACTGTTGCAAACAGTAACTGGTATTCTTCCCATTGAAAACAGTAACTAGTACTAGATATTGAGCTGTGACATATATTCAGAAAATTGCATCATCCCAAGAATATGAGAGTAATATTAAAGCTATTTAAATGAGAGATACATGTAAAGAAAAACAAGAATAGAGGAACCTCTCATGGTTGAATCTGTGGTTATCACACAGAAATTTAAGTTTTCTTTGATTTGTATTATCCAAACGTTTTCAAATGTATGGAAGGTAAACCCAAGATTTGGGAAAAATGAAATATGTACTTCTGAATACACATCTGTTTTAGAGTAATAATCAGTAGCTACAGCTAAGATAATTGAAAATATAGGAAAATTTTATTAAAGGCATTTTTGTGCCCAGTAAGTATTCATAAATTGGTGGAGGATTATGACTGTAGTAATGACCTAAAAAACAGAAAATAACAACAAAACAAAACCAGGGCCAGCTACCCATGAGGGAAAAAAAATCAACAGTTGCCTAAAAGTGAGCACTAGCTTTTATAAAAGCAAGACACAAGTAGCCACCTTGCCCAGCCAGGCCTTCTGGTAGAGAATGAAAATCCAACTGCTTATCTAAAGCCCCTGGTCACCCCTACATACGATGAGAAGATGGAAATACACAGTCAACATCACAGCAAGAGGCTGAATCATATCAAGTTTAGAGAAGACAAAAGAGCCCTAAGGAAGAAAGACAAAGAAATAGTGCATCCAAGAGAGGATAAAACAACCAGAATAGGTTGGTCACTTTATCATCTGGGTCCTAAACAATGTCTTCTGAAGGAGTGTCACAGCTGAATAATCAGTCAAGGTGGCTTGGTGTCAGTAACATTTGCAGCATTTTCGTTTTTCTTCTAGGTGTTCTCTGCTTCCATTGCCTCTGCTGCATTCCGTGGCTTCAATTCTAAAGGATGCCTTGTGTATCTGTTTCTAGTCATTGGGTCATTTCTGTTCTGACTGACACATAGGTCCTTCCCAATGCTTAGAGAATCATATTTGATTTGTCAGCTCTTCTTAGCAGTTTTTGCCACAACCTAGCACTCAAAAGTTTCTTCCTTCTCCATCTTTTTCTTCTTCTTCTTCTTCCTGTTTCAGGATTTTGTGCCAGCTTCAGTTCTTGAAAGCACTCACATCAGAATAATCTAGAAGTTTTCCAAGTCTAATCTTTTCTACAATTTTAACAAAGTGAGTTTTTTTTTTCTTCATGCTAAGGCTAAGGCTCAAAGAAGCTAATTAACTTACCCAAAGTCAACAAAGTTAGAAACTGGCAGAGTCTATATTTAAACTTGGGTCTGTTTATTTGATTATTATAACAAAAATTTTAAATTGTTGTAAAGAAATAAATAACTACCTCAACTTGATAAAGAATGTCTATTAAAACCCTACAGCTAGCATCATACTTAACAGTGAGAAACTAGATGTGTTTTCTTTAAAATAGAGAACAAGGCCAAGATGTTCTTCCTTACCTCTTCTTTTCAACACCATACTGGAAGTCCTAGCTAATGCAACAACACAAGAAAAGAAAGAAATGAAAAGAAAAGAAAAAAGGGAAGGGAAAGGGAGAGGAAGGGAGAGGAGAGGAGGGGAGAGGAGGGGAGGGGAGGGGAGGGGGAAAAGAAGAAAAGGGCAGGGCAGGGAATGGAAGGGAAAAGGAAGGTATGCAAATTGGGAAGAAAGAAATAAAAATTTCTTTGTCTGCAGATGACATCAGATATTCTGATTGTCTATGTAAAAAATACCAAAGAATTTACCAAAAAAAAAAAAACCCACTCCTGGAATTAATAAACTAATAAGTGATAATAGTAATGTTGCAAGTATAAAGCTAACATACAAAAGTAAATTGTTTTCCAGTAGACCAGCAATGAACAATTAGAAGTTGAAATTAAAAACAAAAGACCATTTATATTAGCACCAAAAAAAATGAAATACTTAGGGATAACGCTAACAACATATGTACAAAATCTATATGAGGAAAACTACCAAAATTTGGATGAAAGAAATAAAAGATCTAAATAAATGGATATTCCAGTACCCATGAACAGAAAAGAAAAACTCAATATTGTTAAAATGTCAGTTCTTCTCAACTTAATCTATAGATTCAATGCAAGCTCAATCAAAATCCCAGTGGGATCTTGACAATCATATTCTAATGCTTTACGAAAAGGCAAAAGACTTAGAGTGGCCAGCACAGTATTGAGACAAACAATGTCAGAGGACTGATGCTCCCCAGCTTCAAGACTTACTATAAAGTTACAGTGATCAAGGCAATGTGGTATTAGCAAAAGAATAGGCAAACAGAACAGAAATAGACTCACACAAATATAGTCAAATAGAGAAGCCAGAAATAGATCACACAAATATAGTCAACTGATTTCTAACAAAAGTCTCCAAAGGGGAAAATATATATTTTTAAGTTATCCTGACCACGGCGGCTGAGACAAGATTTTAAGCAAAGTGCTTCTTGAACTTAAATACAATGCTTAATGCTTCCTGAACTTAAATACATCTTCATTTAGTATCTGCTTCTTTTTCTTAGTCTAGCCTATGATTGGCAATATTTGCTTCTCTAACAAGCCTTGTGAAACAGAAAGGCCAAACTCTTTGGGCTTCACCATCTCCCTGAGCCATACTAGGAAATGCCAGCATCAACCCCTCTTCTCAGATTCCTAATTAGCAAGCATTCACTTAGAACTCCCTTAGTGCCTGGTGCTATGTACTATATTTAGATTACCTCAACTATTTATCTGATTTCATTCACATAAACCCCAGGAGCTAACTGCTTTCCCATTCTCAAGGAGAGGACGACAAAACTTAGGGTGGTTGAATAACTTGCCCAATGTCACATGGGAAGCAAATGGCAAAAATGCAGGTTTGAATTCAGGTCTCTCAGAGTCCAAAAAGAAAATATTAGAATTATTAAAGTTAGGGAGCAGTAAAATGTTCGTATTTTTAAAAGTGGAATCACAGAATGTTGGAGTTGGAAGGTACTATAGAGAGAATCTTTTCCAAACTCTTCATTTTAGAAATGGGGAAACTGAGATGCAGAGAATTTTAGATGAAATAATACAAATTAGTGTTGGAATTGAGATTTCAAATCAAGAGCTGGAGCCAAGATAGATTAGTCAGGATAGGCTAGGTTAAGCTGCAGTACCAAAGAATCCCAAAATGTCAGTGAGTTAACACCACAGGGGTTTATTTCTCACTTAGTATGCATAGCCAATGTATATTGGCAGGGTAGAACCCTGCTCCTAATGTCTTTAAGATTTGAAGGGATTAAGGACTCCTCCAGACAGCTGCTTCAGCAGTCAAGACAGCAGCAGGAAGGGAATGTGGTGAGTCCTACACTGGCTTCTAAACATTCTGCCTGGAAGTGAGATGCACCACTTCAGCTTGTTGGCCAAAATAAGGTACATATCTTGCCTAACTTCAGAGAGGTAAGAAAGTAAAATTCTACCATGTGCCTACAAGGATGAAATAAAGAATGCTTACGAATAATCCTAATACCCATCACACCAGTGCTCAGTCCAACACTGGGTTTAATTAGCATAACATACTGGATTGGCCCTCCACAAGACTCTTTTCTAAATATGCACCTAAAATAATGTTGTCACCTACTTTACAATCCTTACAAATATGCCTCAGGCATTTCTATAATTAATCCTAAACTATTACGTGGATTTTAACGCATTCCATGAGTTTAGAGTTCATAGTCTAATTGGAATCACTTGTGGATCATATTTTTTAAATGATTTTGTAAGTACAGGGCCCCAAGAAAAATATAGCAACAGTCAATTAGGAGCTGACATTCACATCCAGAGAGCAAAGAGATGGTTTCTGCTTGTGGAATTCTTAATGCACCAGGAGCCTAATAAGGAAGGCAGAATACCTCCTGAAATTGCATATAGGATGGCTATACTGAGCTCAGCAGTCAAGGAAAATAAACCAACCAACCCATGGGTCCAATTAAGCATAGAACCCCTGCACACTCTATCTGTCAAGAGCCTTGGGCTAAGGAATTCCCCAGTTTCTGAGAATCATCTGACAATACAGCTCTTGGCCCCGCTAGGACGATGGGGCCAAGCAGCCTGACAAAGAGCTGCTGAATGGTTTATGGAGAAATTTAAAAATGCATTACCATTTACACGGTTAGCTAGGCTTTGCTGGGGTAGGCGGGAAATGTCCTCACGCTAGACCAATAAGAAAGGAAAACTAAAAAAGGGAAGAGAAATGAAGATAAGATAAGGAGAGTATATATACGCAGCCTTAAAATAACCATGGTAGTCCACATGGATCAGCCAGCAGGGCTCAGACACATTTTAAAGAGAAAGAAGTCAGTAGCAAACACACTTGAAAAGAAATTCAAATCTTCATTATTGTTTTCAAGGAACATTAAAGAAAGCCTAAGGTCTAAGCCACAGTGACATTCCCCAAAAGCTCTTTAGCCAATTCAAATTTTCTCGTAGCTTTGAGATGCTATAGAGACTCTCAATTTTCAAAAACTCCAAATTCCTTCCCCTAGACCAAATCTACCAGGCACTATCTTCTCTCCCCCGACCCCTAACTTCCCTAATGGTAGCTTTTTTTGCAATAAGAAATCATCTTTCCGCTCAAGGAGACAGGGGGAAGGAGAAACAAGAAACAGGCAGAGGGTGGCTTGAACACACAAATGTGTGCTTGAAACTGCTGTGGGAATGTTTTAAAGGGGCTTCTGCAGTGACCAAAAGCATATCACAGTTATACTCAGTGTAGCTTGCCTAGGAAGCATCCTGAGAAGGTTAAGAAGGCTGGGAGCGTAAGGAGAGGAGGCTGAGAGGAGACTCCACTAGATGATGGGGCTAGCTCCAGAATGTCTTCCACTTCGTTGGTATACATGTGGCTAGACACAGCCACACCACAGGAAATTACAGTCTACTGTATTTCACGTAAGTAATATGACAGAGGCCATAACAATAATAGGAATAACAGCTGCAAATTACTGAGCATTAACTATAAATGAAGGCTGGTGCTAAGTGCTGCACAGAGATTATGTCATTTACCCTTCCAACAACCCTAGCACCAGCCTTATTTGGTCAAATGACCTTCTAGAAATGTGTGACTTCCACCCACGTTTATTTCTATTTCTAATTCCTCGAAGCCAGTTTTTTCCCCCTCTCAAACCCTATTCCTTATTTCCAGCCTAGCATGGCCCACAGTTCCACTCTGTGAAGGCCTTATGTCTCATTTCAGTAGTGTCATTCCCAAAGGTTCCCAGTAGTCAGGCAATTAGCAAACCTGTAGCCCACAAAGCTCCTGAAATGCCTAAAACAACTGCTCTGTGTACAGCAGGAATTCCTGCATACACACACACACACACACACACACACACACACACACACACACACAGAGGCAGGCACTCACACAAGAATGATTTGTCACAATTATTTAAAGACTGGAAGATGTAGGCTGGGCTCCCCGGCTATCACACCTACCCCTTTCTTCAAGCGATTAGTCACTAAGGAGGAAAAACATCCTCATTATATTTACATCTCTTCTGACTACACAGCAACCCAAGCTGAGGGTGTATCATTTTTATGAAACTAAAAATGTAGAGGATGATTGATGTGAATTTTAATCGCCATTATCAGCTATTACAAGCCGGCTTTCTTCTTTAAGCCTCCTCTGCCTTTTTTTTTTTTTTACTCTTTGAGGCAGACAGCGGCTTCCTGAAGGAAGGAAAATATCACATTCAATCTACCAGCTCTTTATTTCTAGAGAACATTTTCACCCATTGTTTAGAAATGCATCATGGCAGAGCCTGATAGCACTGCATAAACCCATAAGAATGCACAGAAATGCATGCTAAAAATGGCTGTTAAATGAGAGTCCTTCTCAGGAATTTATTCTTAAGAAATTACATGAAAATATTCAAGAGAAATATAAAACAAAAAAAAATCAGACAGAATAAACCATTCTTGTAAAACTCAGACGTTTTACGTTTGTATGTATATTTATATGCACACACACATACATACATGTACATATAGACAAAAAGTAAAGATTTGAAGGCTGAAAAGCTAAACGTTGATAGGAATATTTGTAAGAGATAAGAGTTAGGTTATTTTTAGTTTTTTCTTTGTGCCTTTTTATTTACATTTTCTAGCTTTCCTACAAACAAGCATTGAGTTGATTATCAGTGTAAAGGTGATGTGTTTCTCATAGGACACTGGCATTCTGAAGGGACACACAGCCTATATTCCCACGGACTGATGGACTAGAGGTATCCTTAAGTCTCACAAACCAGAATTCCAGTTCTCATGTTATCTACAAGTACTGCTTCCTTTTCATTTCGGAGAGTAGAGAAGGAAGAAACGATGGGCTGAGTGAAGAGAGACCATCTCTGATGTTAAAGTCCCATTTCTGGGACCCTTTGCAGAGGCCCCTTTAAAACATTACCCCAGTAGTTTTAAGCACAAGTGCATGGGAGAATCCCCTGCTTCTGCCAACCAATAGCCCTCGGCAATTTATTAACTTTCTGGGCCTCCCAGTGCCCAGGTGTGCAACAGTGAGCTGCACTGGGTAATGGTGACACTCCGCCCCAGACCTAAGCTGAGGCAGTTCCAGGTTTCCACAATGCCATGTTAGCAGAGCGCCATCCTGGCTTTGTCCCAGGGCTTACAGTTACCTGCTTACATCTGAACCCAATCAGCGGGGTCCCCTAAAAGTTGCATTATGGGATGAGGGCGGAGTGGGAGCGGGTTATGGGATACAGACAGAAGGTCTTGAAAGTGTCTATCATCTCCCTCCAAGCCCATGCCTACAATGAGGGTGGGACCAGAGCTGGCAGAGGTTTTTAGTTTGACAGTTTGTTGGAGTAGGGCTGAGCTGCATAATTGGTTCTTACTTTCCTTCCTGATGAAAATTCTGCCAATTTTACTCGGTCACAGATTAAATCAAACAGTAACTTATGTTTCATTTCACATAGGCAATTTCTTTTTTTTTTCTTCAGTAATTCTATCACATTTCATTCTCCCTTCCTACTCCCCCCAACATACACACTGAGAATTTGGCTGGGCCACCAATATAAGGCAGCTGGGGTTTAGAATCAGAGAGCAGATAAACAGCACTGCTAAGGAGCTTCAGGAGTCTTTGGATCTCTGTATGCAGCAGAGTGAAAATTAGTAGGCAGTGAGACCTCTTGGATTTTCTTTTCAAATGTGTAAATCCACTGAGAATAGAATATGAGAAATGTTCCAGTTATCTACTGCTGTGTAAGAAGTCACTCAAAAACACAGGAGAAAAAAGCAATAAGTATTCTCTCATAGCTCTTTGTATTGACTGAGCACAACTGGATGGGTCTTGTCTGGGTTCCTCTATATTATTTCAGTCTGATGTGGAAGCACCTGAAAATTTCTTCACTCACAAATCTGGTGTCTAGGCTGGGCTGGCTAGAAAAGGAGGGGGCTCACTCTCTCTTTCTCTCTCTCTCTCTCCCCCCACCCCCAACATCCTTTTTCTCTCCCTCACCTTTCTCTTTATCTCCATGAAGCCTCTCCATGTACATAGCTAGCTTGGGCTTCCTTACACCATGGCAGTGTCCAGGAAACCAGACTTCTCCATCGGCAGCCTGCCTCTTGCAAGATGAGCATTCTCAAAAGGCCCAGGCAGAGGTTGCTTTTCACACACTGTCACTTCCACTGCATTCTACTGATTACAAGTGAGTCACTAAGGCCAACCTGGATTCAAGGGAAAGGCAATTAAACATGTCCTCTCAATAAGATAAAAACAATGTATGGCTATCTTTAACGTGTCACAGGGGAAAAAGACAGACATTCCAGATTAAAAAGAAGAAAGGAACAAGCTGTATGAACCAAGCTTGCTCCTGGATATGCTCTGTGTTGGCACAAGGATATTCAGGAGGAAAGATATGGTCTATCTAGAAAAACAAATCATAAACACAGGGTTTTCTGGCCTCACCAGGTTGCCATGTCTTAAGAATCCCCACTGGGCCCAAGGGACAGGCTGATGTGGACATCTAGCCAATAATGACATGCCTCCCTCCCATTTCTTGGCACACAGTAAGACTCCAGAAATTGGACACAACCCCAGGTGGGGGAAAGTTCAGAAAAGACATATGGAAAAATTTCAACTTCAGGGGGAAAGGGGCTTGGCATCAAAACTAGGTTGATTTATTGAAAGTAAATTACCATATCTCTTCCAGCCTGTGATTGCGAACTGACCTTGGTGTCAACCCCTAAATTTTATTTCTTCTGACTTGACTCTTCAGTGAAGTCATTCTGCCTCTGAGGCTGACCCTTTGCATCCTCTCTTTTCATCACTAATTACCAGAGCAGAGTTAAGCTGCTACCACAGGCACCCTCAGACACAATCCCTGCGAAGCACATGAACTGGAAGATTAACCATTCAGATGCGGGGAAGATGGTGGGGAAACCATACACAGTTCAATTTCGAAATGGATTTCCCATTCTCTCCTGAGAAAGAGGCGAGAAGGAAAGAGCAGCAACCCAGCCAGAGCCAACATAATGTGCAATCCATTGTCCTGAAAATCTACCCAGGCAGCTCAAAGAATGCTGTGATAAATTATGCCTCTTTCTTGCCCCCAAAGAATGATTTCTGTGAAGGTCAGCAGCACACTCGGGAATGCAAAGGTTGTTCATCCCCAGGCATGGAGGTCAACCTTTTCTCTACCAGCTTCCCAGAAAGCAGCCTCATTTGAGGTGAGATGTGAAGCAGAAGGCTCGTGAAGATGTTAAAACACACAGTATCAAACTCAGGACAAGAAGGAAGCAAGGCACATAGAACTGAATGCTTGCTGTCAATATTGCATGCTACTGGTTCAAAAATGGGATCAGCTGCCCACTCTTCCTGTCCTTAACTTTCATCTTCCCTTCTAGCATTTATCAAACTGGTCTTTTCTTTCTTTTTTTGAGAGGGACTCTTACTCAGTCACCCAGGCTGGAGCGCAGTGGCAGAATCCTAGCTCGCTGCAACCTCTGCCTTCCGGGTTCAAGCGATTCTCCTGCCTCAGCCCCCTGAGTAGCTGGGATTACAGATGTGTGCCACCACACCCAGATAACTTTTCGTATTTTTTAGTAGAGATGGGGGTTTCACCATGTTGGTCAGACTGGTCTCGAACTCCCAACCTCGTGATCTGCCCACCTTGGCCTCCCAAAGTGCTGGGATTACAGGTGTGAGCCACCGTGCCTGGCCTCTTAGTTATCAAGCTCCTAATTGCTCTCCAACTGTGGCTCTCTGCCTTGTAACCCAATTTCTGCCTTCCATCAAAAACAAACAAAAAAACCTCACTCCATCAGCACAGGGAAAGCTTGACTAGTTTTTCCCCGTGTTGGTTCAGAGAATAGACAAAAACTTTTGAAGGAGAAAGAAAATATGAGACTCTTCAGAGGAAACTAGCCTCAGAACATGCTTGTGTATGATTACAACCCAAATTTCTTAATAAAAGCAAACATTTTTAACACATATTATGTGCCAGGCACTGAGCTGCATCATTTACCTATGTTAGCTCATTAATATAGTCTCTCTGGTAGATAGTAAGACTATTATTCCCACTTTGCAGATGGGAAAATGTAGGCTCGAGCAACACATAAGAGCTGGACCCAGGACATGAACTCTCTTCTGCACCTCTCTAAAGCTTCTGCTCTTTTCCACCATGTCACTGGTCCCCAAACATTGGTGTGCATGCTCTGAGAACACTTCTTTTTCAACAAACTCTTCTGTTTCCCAGCCAACCGGTCTGTCACAGTTTTCCTGGGCATTCCCTCGATCAAGTGTGAAACTGATGGACAGACGCATGCCCAGCCCTCAATGACTCCTCCTAATCTTGCTTTCATCTGACAAGGGGCAAAATCATCCCTGTGTTTTTCTGTTTTTTTTTAGCAGTCTCCTTCCTTTCACACATGGAAGAACCAGGAAACCCTAAATTCTCTGTTTCTTAAATTAATTAATTTACTTTTTAAAAGGATTTCCACTTTTATTTTAGATTCTGGGTTTGTTGCCTGGGTATACTGTATAATGCTGAGGCTTGGGGTACAACTGATCCCATCACCCAGGTACTGAGTATAGTACCCAATAGATAGATTTCCAGCCCTGCCCTTCTCCCTCCCTCCCCAACAGTAGTCCCCAGTTTCATTGTTGCCATCTTTCTATCCATGAGTACTCAATGTTTAGCTGCCACTTATACATGCAAACATGCAGAATTTGGTTTTCCGTTCCTGCATTAATTCTATTAAGATAATGGCCTCCAGTTGCACCTATGTTGCTGCAAGGGACATGATTTTCTTTTTTTTTTTTTTTTTGAGACAGAATCTCACTCTGTCACCAGGCAGCAGGCTGGAGTGCAGTGGCACAATCTCAGCTCACTGAGATCTCTGCCTCCTGGGTTCAAGCAATTCTCCTGCCTCAGCCTCCTGAGTAGCAGGGACTACAGGTGCATGCCACCACGCCCAGCTAATTGTTGTATTTTTAGTAGAGACGGGGTTTCACCATGTTGGCCAGGATGGTCTCGCTCTCTTGACCTCATGATCCACCCACCTCGGCCTCCCAAAGTGCTGGGATTACAGGGATTTTCTTTTTTTATGGCTACATAGTATTCCATGCTGTATATGTACTACATTTCCTTTATCCACTCCACCACTGATGGGCACCTGGGTTGATTCCATGTCTTTGCTATTGTGAGACTAGGGCTGCGATGAACATACAAGTTCATGTGTCTTTTTCGTAGAATGATTTATTTTCTTTTGAATATATACCCAGTAATGGGATTGCTGGGTTGGATGGTAGCTCTGTTTAAGTTCTTTAAGAAATCTCCAAACTGCTTTCTACAGCAGCTGAACTAATTTACATTCTCACCAACAGTGTATAAGTGTTCCCTTTTCTCTGCAGCCTCACCAGCATCTATTGTTTTTGACTTCCTAAACTCTCTTTCTAAAAGCAACATTTTAGCTCTGACTCCTCCCCCTCCTCACCTCAACTACAGATCAGAATGAGGCCAGGCCAGCCCAGAAAAGTGAGTTACTTAGTAACTGGAATCACACATCCCTGTACCCCAGAGGCAAATGGTACATTTTGCTGCCCCTCAAGTGTTTTGGAACATGACTCTGAATGACACAGTACCTTCCCAGAGGTCAGCAGAATGTTTGGAGCAAGAGTGAAGATCCTCATCTCTCACCTTCCTCTAGGGCTGGAACATCACCTGCCCCTTAGAGACCTGGCGTATTAAACAGACTGTTTCCATCCATGCCTAAGGCTGCAGGCCATTTCCTGTCTCAGGCATTTCATAAAGTCATTTGGGAGTAGATAAGTTAGAGCTAACCATATAATTTCAGTTAATGCATTAGAAGTTCACCTTCTTGGCACTAGCCTATTTGTCCTATGAAAATGTATTCATCCTCATCTTGAACTGACTTATGAAATACCTTAATGTGTAAGTCAGTCCCTACTGATGTGGAGAGACAATAGCTAGAGAGAAAAGGAGAGGAGATTCTATTTTTTTAGCTCAGTCCACACCAACTGATTCACTCTAAAGAAGGTCTATCACAACTCTTGGCTCACCCTAACAATGGTTTGAAGTATTATCTACCCATCCCTCGGGGGAAGGAAAAAGGGAAGAAGTCTTCAAAAGCATAATCCGTGACTCTGGTGGATACGCCTTTGTAAAACTAGGGTGTCAGTGTCTAATTGTCTAGGTGAATGGAGTGGGGATTCCCCCTTGCTTGTCAGTGGTAGTAGGGTGGCAGCTACAAACCTGAGTCTCTTCATGTAATAACTTAGATGAGAAATAAGCAGTGATAGACACAATATTTCAATACCATCACTATTATACATTATTTCATCTCATCAAAGAGGACTGAAAATTTTCCAAGTATGCAATTTTCACCTCATTCATTTATCTGTGTCAAATTTTGAGTCTATACACAGAAAGTCCCAGTGAGCCAAACTATCCATTCACAGTTTATTTCTGGTTATTCATGATTCTTCGAAATCTGCACCATTTCTGGAATCAGTCTGCATAGAATTGGACTTTTATCAGATAATTCTCAACACATAAGGCAGAAATGTTCTAGCTGCCTATCTTGTTTTTAAGGAATGATGTAATGTTCAGACAGTAAAGTAGACAAACCATCCCTTTCAGTTACTATCTCCCCAGAAGGTACCCACTACTCTGATTTCTGTCTCAAACAGTTTTCCCTGTTTCTGATATTTAACTAAATGGGATCCTTCATTTAAATATCAACAATAGTGTTGTTCTTTGTGTCCTGCTTCTTTAGTTTAAGATAATTTCTGCTAGTCATACGTGTTGTTGAATAAACAGTCATTTAGTTACACTATTGCTGTATAGTAACTATACAACCTTTTGTATAAATATACAATCATTTATATAACCATTGTATAAATGGTTGTATAATATACAAATATTTATACAATCATTGTATAAATATACAATCCATTTGTCAATTCTACTGCTGGGTAGTTTCCAGTTTTTAGTAACTGCAAATAAAGCTGCTAAGAATATAGTTGTACATACCTTTGGTGAACATACATTAAGTATTTCTACTAGGTATATACCTAGGAGTGGAATTTTTAAGATACAGAGTATGAATTTATCTATAGTAGATATTGCCAGAGAATTTTCTATAGTGGCTTATGAATTTACACTCCCACTAGTAATGCATCAAAGTCTTTTTGAAATATTTAATTAATATAACTTTTGGATAAACTGGATACTACTCCACTGTAATACTATTAAGACAAACAGAAAGGCAACTTTCCTTATGCCAGTGATACGGCTTTTGCCGCAACCAACCAGAAGAGTAGCCTTTGCAATCAGCTGAATTTGTTAACTAAAGGATGCTTTTAAAATTCTGCATCAAAATATGGTCCTGGCCGGGCCCAGTGGCTCACACCTGTAATCCCAGCACTTTGGGACGCCAAGGTGGGTGGATCACCTGAGGTCAGGAGCTTGAGACCAGCCTGCCCAACATGGTGAAACCTCGTCTCTACCAAAAATACAAAAATTAGCTGGGCATGCTGGCTTACGCCTGTAGTCCCAGCTACTCAAGAGGCTGAGGCAGGAGAATCGCTCAAACCTGGGAGGTGGAGGTTGCGGTGAGCCAAGATCATGCCATTGCACTCCAGCCTGGGCAACAGAGTGAGACTCTGTCTCAAAAAAAAAAAAAAAAAAAAAAGAAAAGAAAAGAAAAAAGAAAGAAAAGGAAAAAAATATGGTTCTAATAAAATGATTGCATTTGGACGATATTCTTCACTATTTGGTGGGCTACAGGTAACTCGACCCAGCAAGTCAATTCGTTTTGCTGTGTTGAACTATATTTTGAAACTAACTGATCCTATAAGTACGTCAAAGTTTAAATTCATCTCTTGAGATGGCCAAGTGGTAACAACACTTTCAAAATCAGGTAGGCTCCCCAGATCATTTTCTCTCAAACTTTATGGTGCAGAAATCTAAAGAACCATCAGCCACCTATTTTACCAAGTCCCTGAGCAGAATGGAAGGTCCTATCGGTAAGGCATGTTGGCCCTTCTCACTGTCCCCCAGCATCCATACACAAGGGAGTCATGTGCCAGCCACAGATGGGCAGAAATCTATGCCCATCTACAAGGATACACCAGGGCCCCTAAATGTCGCAACAATATGTCACTTCTTTCACCTGCATGGCTGGTGGCTAGATACAGCATATGGATCCTACTTTTAGTAAATGATACTGCTTTTCAGCACTTTGGGCACTCACCCCTCGTAGAATCCAACTGTGAAAATTACTGCGATCTGGCCTCGCCAACAGCCCATTTGAGACTCATGGTATTTAACAGAACCATGTGCCTGCCCCTTCTGTAGCTTTCTTATGTTCTTCGATTTTTTTAATTTAGATAATCAGAAATCCATGGGCATAAATCTTAATATTGTAGCTTCTTACAAAACTGCCTTCACTAATCTCAACTAGGTGACAGACTCAACCAGATGCCAAATAATTTCTTAACTCTTGGCAAGAAGCAACAAAAGTAAAACTATTAGAGATTTCTACATCTCTTGCCAGAATATAGCCAAACATTGTTCATTATATTATCCAAGAAACAACAGAATTGTAGTCCTAGCAGGAACCAGCCAGGGGACCATGCAAAGCATTGAAATTCTCTTTTTGCTTCAGCCTCCGGAAAGCTTAGAGTTAACATTTGTGTTCAAATAAAATAACTATGCCACACACACACACGCATTTGAAAGGCAAATCTATAGAGACAGAAAGTAGATTAGTGGTTGCCTGGGGCTGGGCATAGAAAGGGGCAACGACTGCAAATGGGCACAAGGTTTTTTTCCTGGGTGATGGAAGTTTTCTAAAATTAGATTAGTGAAATGGTTGCAAAACTCTGTAAATTTACCAGGAAATCACTGAACTTTACTCTTAAATGAGTAAATTTAATGGTATGTAGATTAAACTTCAATAAAGCCGTTTTTAAAAAAGCAATCCAAGATAGTTCATCAACAAAATGTGAAAGGTAAAACAATAAAACTGGAAGAAAATATAAGAGTACATCATCATGAGCTCAGAGTAGGCAGAGATTTCTTAAACAGAAAAAAAAAAAGCACTAACTATATAAGAAAAAAATGATAAAATGGACTTAATTAAAATTAGCATGTCTGTTAAACGAAGAATATCATTAAGGTAGTGAAGAAGCAAGCCACAAGCTGGGGAGAGATATTTACAATACTTACATCTGACAAAAGACTCATGTCCAGAATATATATATTTTTTATAACTCCTATACATACGCAAAAAGACAAACAACCAAATTTAAAAATGAGCAAAAGACTTGAACAGGTAGTTCACAAAAGATAGCTATCCAATTGGCTGATAAATGTGTGTACCTTTTAGTACACAAATATCATGGTCACAGCTCTCTCAGTTTCTAGTTCTGTATCTTCATGCCTCCCGATTTAATGGTTTTTATCTCCTTGTTATATGTTTTGATATTTGTTCTTCTGCCAGAGTCCCAACAGGAGGCAGACAGTGTGTGTAATTTAGAATAATTCAAGAAGGGTTTCTTTCCAATGGGACTGTTTTATAAGGGTCTGACTTAAATGGAGGGGAACCACCAAAGGTAAAGAACCAGGTGAGAAGCAGCAGAAATGTCAGTCCCCTCAACAGCTACGGGCAAAGGGCTGGGGGAGGTGTTGGAATCCATTGGAGAGGGTCGGGCAGAGAAGCTGCCTCAGAAGGAGTTATTGCCAAGCCAGGAATAAAATCAGCCTGAGGCAGCCTCCCCTGAACACAGGGGATTCAGGGGAGCCAGGGGAAAAACTCAGGCCTCACTCTCTCTTCCCAGTGATCTCCTTGCTGGGGCTTTCACTGGTTGAGCAAAACTGAAAGCCAAAGGACAACATAGCTCTATTCAATGTCATCCATCGCATCAGCCATCTGGGGCAGAGAAGACAGAGAGTGGCTCTGGAGGAGCAAATGGAAGAGATCTGGAACATCATTGCAAGCTGCCTGGAATCCCTTTTAAAATACACAGGAAATAGATAAGTGAACAATTACCACAACCAGTAAAACTATGCTCCTGAGACCAAGAAAGGAAATTATTTAGAGATATTATATTAGCTTTTTATATGTAATTTGTGAAGCAGAAGGAAGAAGGGAAAAGGTAGTGGTTCATTATCCTATACCCAACCAAGATAATGCCCTGCATAATTTGTTTTCTATTGATTGGACATGGTGCTGACTCCTGTCCAAAAGTGAATTAGACATCCTTAGTAGTAAATGATACGGCCTCTCCAAGGGGTTTCTTGCTCCACAAACTCCCTTCAGAACCGGCATCTGGGCACTTGGGAAAGGTTATTTTCCCATAGAAATATAAAGTAAATCTCCTCTTCAACAGGTACTTCTTGGTCTGAATAGCCTGTAAGCGACCTTCAGCTTTTCCTCTCATTTCTCCTCTAGCACAGCATGCTCCCAGAGCTGCCCTGTCCACTGCCATGAGCCAAGTCTCTCCATTTTGTCACTCACCCTTACCCAGTTCTCAACCACATTTCCATTAGTGCAGGATCCAAGATGTTGTCTACATTGATTTTCTTAAAAGGTTTTAAAAGTGTCAATGAAGAAGCACACTGCAAGATCTTCTGTTTCGAAAGCCTCCATCAGCAAGGTGAGCTGGGACACTGAATACTCACTTGCTTCCTATTGTAAACCTCTCTGTATTATGGCACAAATCAAAACCAAGCTGTTCTATGCGAGGGCCTTCTGTGAATCTGAAATAATGACCTCGTATATTTATCAGTTTATTTGCCTATTGTCTCTCCCACTAGAACAAAGACTCATGTGAACAGGGATCTTATCTGTCTTTTTCAAAAAATATCCTTATAACCCAGCAAGGGGGCTGGCACCTAATAGGAGAAATGTATGCTAAATAAATAAACAAGCAACTGCATGTGACTTCTTTTCTTTGACTTCTCCTTTGGTACCATCTGGCCTTAAGTCTGCCATCCTCTCTAACTCAGTCAGCTTTATAGTAAGTCCACTAGTGATACTTAGAGACTACAGGGTGTCCCTAAAACATTTCTCTCTCTCTCTCTCTCTCTCTCTCTCTCTCTCAAAAGCTGGCTGGCCAGCAGCAGGAGAGAAGTAGGGTTCAGTATCTTGCTTTCTTGCTTCACATCACAAACTCCATGTTGTGCTAAGCCAGTCAGTCAGTCCAGTGCAGCCACCTGAGCACACTATTTCATCTACCCACTGCTTCTTCCCAACCACATTCACCAAATTCTGCTCCTTTCTCCTTTCACCCAGACCTCTCCAATGTTCACCAGACAAGCAAAAATACCAAGAGTTTTGCCGTAGACCTTAACCACTGGTAAAATTGAATAATAGAGCATTGAAAAAATAACAAAACCATACATTTATAATTTTTTGAGTTGAAAAGATCATTAGAGGTCACCTGGTCCAATAGCTTTCTTGACCACAACCCACAGTAGGATATACATTTTACCTCCCAAATGAATACACATTCCTTCTTTCAGCAAATATATGTTGAGCCAGTATATGTACCAAGCACTGTTCTGGGTGCTAAAAATAAAAGAGTAAACAAAATAAAAAGGTAACCCTGCCTGCTCTCACAGAACTTACCTTTTAATATAAACTAACTCACCTCTGTGTGTGTGTGTATCTTTTGTTCATTTGCTTGTTTGTTTTAATGCTATCACAACCCTCTAAATTATCCAGACTCACTAATGAGTGATAACACATAGCTTGAAAATTACTAAGCCTGTACTATATTTTCCTATGTTTCCTATATGGAAACAGTTCTATAGAGAGTGAAAACAGTGAGTTTGACTTTGTAATCCTTACCTGGAAGTGCCTGCAGCTAATCTAGAGGAGGTGTCTAGCAGATATTTAAATATACACATGTGAACCTCCAGAAAGACGTTTGGAATGGAAAGACAAATCTGAGAGTCAGCAAGTTGAAGCCATGGAATGAATAAAAACATTGCAAAAAAAGTGTATAAATTCTTTCTTTTAAGAGTCTTCTGTGGGATGCCCAGGGGAACACCGATATTTAAGGAATGTTCAGGGAAAAAAGACCAAGACATATAGACAACCAAGGAAGAGAGGAATGAAGGAAGTTCCAAGAAGGGTCATGGTGTTCACATTACAAAGAGGTAAATAAAAATAAGACCAGCAAGCATGCATTAGATCTGGTAATTAGGGACATCTGGTGACCACTGCTTCCTAGAAAAGTTATATTAATCATTTGACATGGGCAGAAACTAGGCTGAAGATCACTGAGAAATGAATGGGAGACATTAAGTGAACACTGCGCTTTTGACAAGCTTACCAAGAAAAGGAAGGAGTGAGTAGCCAGTACAATAGCTAGAGAAGGGGGAGAGACTCTGAAGTGGGGGAAGATATTTCAAATTAGAAAAAAGGGGACATGTTCACAAAGCTAAGGGAGAAAAGCCAAACAATGTTGGAAAAACTCTTCTAGACATCAGCCTAGGCAAAGAATTCATGACTAAGACCCCAAAAGCAAATGCAACAAAAACAGCAATAAATAAATGAGACCTAATTAAATTAAAAAGCTTCTTCATAGCAAAAGAAATAATCAAAAAAGTAAACAGACAACCCACAGAAAGGGAGAAAATTGCAAACTATGTAACCAACAAAGGATGTATCCAGAATCTATAAGGAACTCAAACAAATCACCAAGAAAAAAACAAACAATACCATTAAAAAGTGTGCAAAGGATATGAATAGACATTGTTCAAAAGAAGATATGTAAACAGCCAGTAAACATGAAAAAAATGCTCAACATCACTAATCATCAGGGAAATGCAGATTAAAACCATAATGAGATACCACCTTACTCCTATAAGAATGGCCATTATTAAAAAGTGAAACAAGAATAGATCTCGGCGTGATTGTAGGGAAAGGGGAACACTGTTACATTGCTGGTGGGAATGTAAACTAGGACAACCACTATGCAAAACAGTGTGGCGATTCCCTAAAGAACTAAAACTAGAACTACCATTCAATCCACCAATACCACTACTGGATATCTACCCAGAAAAAAAGAAGTCATTACAGGAAAAAGACACATGCGCATGTATGTTTATAGCTGCACAATTCACAACTGCAAAGACATGAAACCAAACTAAGTGCCCATTGACTGAGTAGAGAAAGAGACTGGTTTTCATACACACACACACACACACACACACACACACACAGAGGAATTCTATTCAGCCCTTAAAAGGAAGAAAACAGTGTCTTTTTCAGAAACTTGGATGGAGCCAGAGGCCATTATTCTAAGTGAAGTAACACAGGAGTGGAAAATCAAAAACCGTATGTTCTCACTTGGAAGTGGGAGCTAAGCTCTGAGTACATGAAGGCATACAGAGTAATATGATGGACTTTAGAAATTCTGAAGGGGAAGGGAGGAGCAGGGCCGGGGTTAAAAACTACACATTAGGTACAATGTACACTACTTTAGTTACAGGGCACTAAAATCTCAGAATTCACCACTATGTATTCATCTGTATAATCGAAAATTACTCGTACCCCAAAAACGATTAAAAAATTTTTAAGGGAGAGAGATCCAAGATGGCTACTAGCAGCTCAGGATTGTAGCTCCCAGAGAAAGTGCACAGAACGAAAGGACGCCACACTTACAGATGAATTTTTCTTGCCCACGGACCAGGAGATTCCCAGCGGAGGAGCCCCACTGGTCACCAGTGCGACTCTTGTGGCCGGCGTGCCAGTTTTGCCAGCTTCTCGGCACGGCGGTTCTTGGTGCAGAGTAAACGGGACTGAGGCCCCTTTTGGTCGATGTTTGGAGCTCCAGGAAGGCAGTTGCCTATTTACCTGATTGAAAAAGGGATTCAAGAGGGAAGCCAGACCGGAGATTCCCGGACAGAAAAGCACCACGAATCTTAATGCCGCTGTTTTAGTCAGCGCAGTGGGTTGCTCAGATTTCAGCGCCGGGAATCAACAAGTTGGACGTCCACTCAGAGACCTAATTTGAAAGTTGGCAATTACAAACGACAGGTAGATAAACCTACAATGATGGGAAGAAACCAGCGTAAAAAGGCTGAGAATACTCAAAATCAGAATGCCTCTCCTTCTACAGGTGATCATAGTTCCTCATCAGCAAGGGAACAAGGCCTGATGGAGAACGAGTGCGATCCATTAACAGAAGTAGGCTTCAGAAGGTGGATAATAAGAAACTTTTCTAAGCTAAAAGAGCATGTTCTAGCCCAATGTAAAGAAACTAAGAACCTTGAAAAAGGGTTTGACGAAATGTTCACGAGAATGGACAATTTGGAGAGGAATATAATTCACTTGGAATTATATGGAACTGAAGAACGCAATATGAGAACTTCGCGAAGTATGCACAGGTTTTGACAGTTGAATTGATCAAGCAGAAGAAAGGGTATTAGAGGTCGCAGACCAACTTAATGAAATGAAACGAGAAGACAAGATTCGAGAAGAAAGAGTAAAAAGGAATGAGCAAAGTCTCCAAGAAATATGGGACTATGTGAAAAGACCTAATTTACGACTGATAGGTGTACCTGAATGTCATGAAGAAAATGAATCCAAGTTGGAAAATATTCTTCAGGATATTATTCAGGAAAATTTTCCTAACCTAGTCAGCCAGGACAATACTCAACTCCAGGTAATCCAGAGAACACCATAAAGATATTCCTCAAGTAGAGCAACTCCTAGACATATAATCACTAGATTCACTAGGGTTGAAATAAAGGAGAAAATTTTAAGGGCAGCTAGAGAGAAAGGTCAGGTTACCCATAAAGCGAAGCCTATCAGACTCACAGCAGACCTCTCAGCAGAAACCCTACAAACTAGGAGAGTGGGGGTCAGTATTTAATATCCTCAAAGAAAAGAATTTTCAACCCAGAATCTCATATCCTGCTAAACTAAGCTTCATAAGTGAAGGAAAAATAAAATTTTTTGCGAACAAACAAGCACTCGGAGATTTCATTACCACCAGGCCTGCTTGACAAGAGTTTCTGAAAGAAGCACTACAAACAGAAAGGAACAACCAGTATTAGTCATCCCAAAAACTTACCAAAATGTAAAGAGTATCTCCATAATGAAGAATCTACATCAACTAATGGGCAAAATAGCCAGCTAGTATTAAATCATAATACTGAACTCACAAATATTAATCCTAAATTTAAATGGATTAAATGCCCTAATTAAAGACAGGCAAATTGAACAAAAAGTCAAAACCCATTGGTACGTTATATCCAGATTTATCTCACAGGCATCGACACACAAAGACTTAAAGAGATGGAGGAAGATTCACCAATCAAATGGAGAGTAAAAAAAAAAAAAAAAAAAGGAGTTGTAATTTTTGTCTCCGACAAAATAGACTTTAACAGTAACAAAGACTAAAAGAAACGAAGAAGGATATTGCATAATGGTAAAAGAATCAATGCAACAACAGGAGTTAATGATCATAGATATATATGCACCCAATATAGGAGCACCCAGATACATAAGACAAGTTCTAAATGACTTATGAAGAGACTTGGACTCCTGCACAATAATGGCGGGAGATCTTGACATCACATTGTTAATATTCAACGGATCAACGAGATAGAAAATTAATAGGGAATTTAGACCTGGAATAAGTAAACTTAGTGAATATCTATAGAATTCTTCATCCCAGGTCTCCAGAACATATATTTTTTTCAGTATCATATTACACCTATTCTGAAAGTGACTATATAATTGGAAGTAAATCACTCTTCAGCATTTGCGTAGCATTTCACAGACTTAAATGAAATATTGGTTGGCTGTTTGTTCATTATTTTCTTCCCTTATTCCTTCCTGTCTCTGTTATTAAGTACAATTATCGGGATAAAAGAGGTTTTTAATACCTATTCCTAGATTGTATCCCAGCCTGGGCAATAGAGCAAGAATTCTGTTCTCTCTCTCTCTTTTTTCTTTCTTCTTCTTTCTTTCTCTCATAAAAAAAAAAATTTAGCTATTTTGCTATTTGTTACCAAGTAATTTGTGAAACATTTCCTAATTGCACCCTTGAATTTAACCTTAATTCTGATACATACCTAAAAATAGGAATTAAGGATAAGGTATGGAGTAGTAAGTAAAGATGAAGTTAAGATTTGGACCACTGCGACAGGTACTTTATAGAAAGATACATTTTTTTCCCCATAGTTTCCCACCTTAGAAAGGGCCCTCAGTAATTTTAAACAAAATGCCTGTTTGTTCTCTTTAGAGTTAGTTCACTTTTATTTCAAGTGGGTTTTTTTTCCTCAGAGTCTCTGCTCTTCTCCTTCCCACCCTCCTAACACAAATTACATGGTCAAACATTTATTTCCAACTGATAAGTAGATATGTCTGCTATAATAAAATTTAAGTCTGTTTTTCATTTGAGAATCTGAAGGATGAATACCTGATTTGTAAGTTTGATTTCATTTACTTTATTTGATTGGATGTGTATTAGCCACAGAGTGGAGGTAAATTCAGTATCTTTTTCTTTAACTCTATGCTGTTTCTTTTAGAGGAAGTCCACAAATGAAGGGGACACCCCATTTTAAGGAAGAACAGTGTGCTCCAGCATTAAATTTAGAGATGAGGAAAATACTGGATTTACAAGCACCCATCATGAGGTACAGTACTTTGGTTAAATTTGACATTGTGTGTTGATAGTAAGCAATGTAGTTGGTTAATCGCATGACCAACAAGAAAGTTTGTTTCATTTCTTTTAATTCAAGATAACTTCTTAGTTCTAGAAATGCTTGATTAACCCTTATAAGACATTGGAAGTTTTACACATTATACTTAATTACATTGTAAGTATTATAACAAAGCTCATAAACTGAATATACCAAATATAGTTTTATTTTGAAATTTATATTTTTATAAAGTCTAGAATTGAGTAATAGCAGTCTGTAGATCCCAAATAATACTAATAAAAGCACACAAATTGAGGAAAAGAGAAAGTGCCTTTGTTTCCAAAGTTATCTTAAGTTTCTGGGAAGTTTACATACAATTGGAAGAAATTAAGCTTTTTCATCCAAGTATGAATAAAGGTTTTACGACAAAGTGGCCAGAAATGCCAGAACACCAAAAATCCATTTTATACCCATTGGTAGAAAAAATAAAGAATCTTACCTATAATTTGGCTTTATTTCTTTAATTGTTGTTCCACTGTTGACGTTTTAGTTGTCACTTAGTTTAGGTTCATATCTTTTCCACTGTGTAGATAGAAGAAAATTTATTTAAATAATATGCAACTGTAAAAACATCGAGGACATTCTTTTCTAAAATAAAACTTTCCAAATATGTTGTTGGGTGAAAAAAACAAGATGCATATGATGCTACCATTTGTTTTTGAAAGGGAGATAGTGGTATCTACATCTTGTTTAAAAGGGAGAACATGTTTTTCTGGAAGAATACGTAAGAAACTGAGGATGAAAACTGAGTAGCTACAGGACAGGTTTGAGGAAAAAGCTTTTTATTGTGTACTCTTAACAAATATTGAACTGTGTAGATATGTCTTTTGTATTCAATTATGTTGAATTATATGAATGTAATCCTAATTTTTAAAATATCCCTCTGACTCAGAGTTCTAAGAAAAGGTTTATTTCACCATTTCTCTTGTTAATGTACTGTACAGAATGATACTGGAACATATTGAATAAAGCTGTATGCAAGCGACTGAGTATTGTCTTGCCTTGTTTGGTCCATCTTTTCATATCTTATTCTCATAGAAAAGAACTCCATTGTTATTTGCTCAAATGTGATCAGTGTTACAAAAGATTGAGTTCAGGGTTACTCATCACCTTGGTCAGAAGGTTATTCATCACTTCACATTTTATTTATTTCAGCATGGGAATCATTTTCAAGAAAGTAACTTGATACGTAACTTGTTACTTGACTCTGAGAATTCTGAGTGTTTGTAGGTACCAAAAAAGGTAGAACTGTACAGGCTTGGCTTTCTACCTCCACCTGGTGGTAAACCTTGTGTGGTGCATGGAAATAGAATAGAAAAAGAGCCAAAAAAAAAAAAAAAAAAAGAATTTCTGCCATCTTGTCCAAGTTTAACCTGTCAGGTGCTAGGTTTTAATCTATAAATTTAGGTAGTTGGAAATCTGTATGGTTTCTCTCAAAACTTGCATTTCAGAGCACTGTTAATCAGCACCTGAAACACATACTGCTGGAAATTTGAAACTTCCTGTAGATATTGGGAGAATTTGAATTAATTCTCCCAGTCCCATTGGGACTGTTACAGTCCCAATTCTCCTATAGATTTTGGGAGATTTTGAATTGAGTGAGAAGATATGAAACTTAGATTTTTATAACCAATTATTTTCCCTCCTCTCACCACAAATACTAAGTCAGGTAAGGCTAGGGATATTGGTTATGCTGTTGCTTATAGGAGCAAGAGTACTGTCATCTTTTATTTTTGATTGAGGGAAAAAAATGTTAGACATCTAACTTTTGTTATTGAGGATAGAGAATGTTTAGAAGGTAAAAACATAATTTTAATAAGAGTTTGATTAAAACTTTTCGATATTCTATTTCTAATTTTTAAATACCACAGTTTATTTCATTTATTCCTCCATCCTGGGTACTTAACTTAGGAAAGCAATGTTGTATGCAGTGTTTAATATTAGTTAAGTATTAAATGTATTTACATTTTTGAGAATTGGTAATTTACAAATTATATAATTCCCTATTAGGAATATTTGATTAATCAGAAACACTTCTACTTCACTGTATATATGGCAACATGAGTACATCTAGCATATCACTTTTTAACCATATTCTTTAGACTCCAGTCAAAAATTTCCTTCCTTCCTCCCTCTTTCTTTTTTCTTTTCTTTCTCCTCTCTCTCTCTTCCCCCCCAACACCTCTCTCTCTTTTTCTTTTTTTTTTTTTCCTTTTCTTTTGAGACAGGGTCTCACTCTGTCACCCAGGCTGAAGTGCAGTGGCATGATCACAGTTCATTGCAGCCTCAGCCCCCTGGGCTCCAGTGATCTCACCTCAACCTCTCAGATGCATGCCATTACACCCCGCTAATTTTTTGTACTTTTTGTAGAGACAGAGTTTTATCCTGTTGTCAAGTCTGGTCTCAAACTCCTGTACTCAAGCGATCTCCCCTCCTTGGCCTCCCAAAGTACTGGGATTACAGGTGTTGAGCCGCCACACCCAGCCAAGATCCTAAATTTAAACACTCACTTAACACACATGTACACCTGGGATACCACATAGCTCTCATAAAATTCATGAAGTCAATGATTGAAGAGGCTCTTTAGGGACTTAACTTAGAGTGTATTTACATAGATTTTAAATGTACTTATAAACGGTTGTGATATTAAAAATATTTAAGAACTGAGCTGGGCATGGTGGCTCATGCCTGTAATCCCAGCACTTTGGGAGGCAGAGGTGGGTGGACACTTGAGGTCAGGAGTCAGAGACCTGCCTGGCCCACATGGCAAAACCCCATCACTACTAAAAAAGAAAAACAAACAAAAATTTACTGAGTTTGGTGGCACACACCTGTAGTCCCAGTTACTCAGGAGGCTGAGACACCAGAATCATTGAACCTGGGAGGCAGATGTTGCAATGAACTGAAATCATGCCACAGCACGCCAGCCTGGGCAATAGAATGAGAGTGTGTCTCAAAAAAACAAAACAAAACAAAAAATTTAAGAATCGATACAGCATGAAAAGACATGGGTTATCAAACAGGGTTCTGATATCCCCCTAGTAGGCCAATAATGAATCTTTCAGTGGGCCAGATTTTTCTGAGGAAGGGGAGTCAGTTGTAGGCAAACACTTGGGTGACTTGGGGCAAAGTCTGTTTGCCATCCTTTCTGGAAATATATTGTATTTTAACAACTTAGACCAGCTTTTGTTTCATTTCTAAATTTTTTTTAGATACAGGGGTCTCACTGTGCTGCTCAGTTCGTCTTGAACTCCTAGACTCAAGTGATCCTCCTGTCTCAGCCTCCTAGTAGTTGGTATTACAGGCACAAGCCACTGTTCCTGGCTTAGGCTTTGTTTTAACAAGTTTGTATACTTCCAGTTAAATGAGAAGGGTGTATCCATCTCTTCCTATAGATTATTTATTATGTTTATCATGGTTTTTAAAAAGTCATTATCTGCTAATTCCAATGTCAAGATTATCTATAAGTCTATTTATGTTGATGAATTTTTCTCTTGACTCTGGGTTACATTTTCCTGTTTATTTACACATCTGGCTAGTCATTTGTTTGTTGCAGCACTGCTGATTAACATGTTGTAGAGACTGTGAGCTCTTATTATTATTATTATTTTTTTTTTTTGGAGACAGGGTCTTGCTCTATAGCCCAGGCTGGAGTACAGTGGCACAATCTTGGCCTCACTGTAACCTTCCCCTCCCAGGTCCTGGTTCAAGCAATTCTACCTCAGCCTCCCGAGTAGCTGGAATTACAGGCGTGTGCCACCATGCCCAGCTAATTTTCTTTTTCTGTCTTCTCTTTTTAGTAGAGACGTGGTTTCACCATGTTCGCCAGTCTGGTCTTGAACTCCAGACCTCGTGATCCACCTGCCTTGGCCTCCCAAAGTGCTGGGATTACAGGCGTGAGCCACCGCACCTGACCAGTGAACTCTTAATTTTGTCAGACAGTTGTTGAGTTTTGTTTAGCAGGGAGTCAGATTACTGGAGGATAACTTTTATCTTATGTCTGACTGTTATATACAGTGATTATTCTAGGGAGATAGGGTTAGGGGAGAGGGAGAATGTAGTTTGGAAAAAACTAGGCTGACTGCTTCTAAGGAAAATCACTGGTAAATCATTGTGATTACTCTGCTAAATTGCCTTTCTTGACATTGTCAACCTGAAGTAATAAAAAGGATCAGAATCTGGAATTAATGCAAGCAGAAAGCTAACCAATTAGGGAAAACACAGACTTCAGAAAAAACAGGGTCAGTGTTCCAGAGTTAGAAGTTAAGTTCTTGCAGACCAGGTGCAGTGGCTCATGCCTTTAATCCCAGCACTTTGGGAGGCTGGGATGGGTGGATCACTCGAGTTTAGGAGTTCAATACCAGCCTAGCCAACATGGTGAAACCCCATCTCTACCAAAAATACAAAAATTGACTGGGTGCAGGGTGGTGCATGACTGTCATCCCAGCTACTTGGGAGGCTGAGGCAGGAGAATCCCAGGTGGCAGAGGTTGCAGTGAGCTGAGATCATGCCACTGCACTCCAGCCTGGGCAAGAGTTAAGACTCTTGCTTATATAGGTGGAAAATACAGTTTAGTAGGATTATAATATTTTCTATACAAGGCTAGTTTATAAGTTAGACTCAGTTTAGTTACAGTTTGTTTTCTTTTCCCTGTGGCTTTTCTTTACAGCTCGTTTTCATTTTCTTTCCAATTTAAAGGTAGTGTATTTACCATTCCATTTTAAGACAATTTCATAGCCATGAAGTCTTTGTGTAAGAAAGGTAAGAGGGAAATTAATCTACCATGAAGATCAACAGTGAAAAGGGAAGGGGTCTTCCCTGGAGCCGTTTAGTCATTTACAGCGTTTGTAAAACAATGCAGTAAGGGAGAAAGCTAATCTATAATCAGAGAAAGAAAGATTATGGCTACCTAGGATATAGCTGCCTATTATGTCACTCTGGCCCCATAATTACATTTCTTTAAGGCTCAAAGTAATTCAGATTTCCAACAGCTTAGATTTTGAATTACGTATTTTCATAGCATATAGTAGTACATCTAAACCATAAAGTTTTTATACTCTACCCACCAAATGATGCACATAGATTTTATCACTGAAATATAATTGGAAATTAAAGAATATATAATGCTTTAGAAAGTGAAATGTCTATAAATGGGAATTTTAATTGATTATACATGCTGTTAAGTTCAAGAAATAGAGCTGGGTAAAGAAACATCTGTTTCTAATTTTTTTCAGTACTTTTATAGTTGGGAAAAAAATACAGCAAATTCTTCATTAGCTGAAATCTTTGGAGGAGAATGAGTAATTGACGTTTAAGAATTAAAATGCTAAAATATGTTTTTTCATCATTATCGATTAAAATATTTTTGAAATATGTTCTTTCCTTAAGTATGAAAGGGAATTTAATAGTATTTAATAGGGTATATATAATATACAGATAACTTTATTTTTCCTTATACAGTGTTTGATACTTTAACCACTCTTAAATTCATCTTACTTCCTTGGCTTTCTTGATATCAGTTTCTACTGGTTTCCCTCGTCTTTTTAATTTGTGCCAGTATCTTTGCAGTCTCATTTATGGGTTCCTCTTTCCTCTAGCCCTTTCCTCCTTCTTGCCTCCTTTGCACAAATATTTTGTGACAAATTTAACTGCCCTTGGGGCTGTGTACATACAGAGGTGAACAAAACAGGCTATTTCCCCATTAAATAAGTAAATGCTGAATATCTTCATAAATATTGATAAGTATTGAGATCATGCTTTGTAACTATTTTTCATTTACCTGAGAAGTCTTCTGAAGAGGGAGAATATTTTATTCACCCTCAAATATCCAACACAGAGTATAGCACCTGTCACAGAGAATAGGCTCAGTAAATGTTTGTAGAAGGAATGTACAATGTGAGACTTGCTAATATCTGAGAAATATATTGGCCTGGAACTATAGTCCAATACAGTAGCCACTAGTCACACATGAATTTGTTTACATTTACATTAATGAAAAGTAAATAAAATTTCAGTTATTTTGTTGTACTAGCCATATTTCAAGTGTATAGTCACCACAGATGGCTTGTGACTACTGTTTACAGATAGTATAGATCCAGAACATTTCCATAATTATTCAAAGTTTTATTGGACAAGTGTGGGAGGATTGTTACGTCTACACTTTGTGACTCTAGTTTGTCTTACTGTTATTAGTTAGGTTTATTCATTTTATTGTTTCTCTACCTCTTTTTCTTTTTTGTCTGCTCTCACTTTTGTTTCTATCTTCTAATTTGCTGTTACAATATTTCTAGTTTTTAACTAGTTTTATCAGTTATCATGTTTGTGACTGTGGCTGCCCATAGTCTTTCATTTCTTCCAGGATTTCTGATTCTATATTCAAATATACATATATAAAGTTGCAGATAAATGGAGATGTTTTGTAAACGGTTTCATGATCATTTTTGCATAAGTATTCCCTAAAGCAGTGTTTATATTCATACACATTGCTTTCCTAGTATGCTCTTTTAAAAATTAATTGATTCTACCTACAGTTTGCAGTCTGTGTTGGAAGATCTCCTGGTTGCTACTTCTGATGGACTTCTTCATCTTATTCACTGGGAAGGAATGACAAATGGAAGGAAAGCCATTAATCTTTGCACAGTACCCTTTTCTGTAGACCTGCAGTCATCTAGAGGTACCTATACTTTATACATGAGGTGGAATCAGTTGTTTAATGTTTGATATCTAGTTAGATATCCTCTGTGGATGAACACTTCTTTGGAACTACTTATGCAAGGGGAGAGGCAGGGTAGGAGAGGCATTTAGTAGGAAAGGACAGTTTAACTGTTAAGGGTTATTAGGTCATTATTTTTGCCCTTTTAACCTTATAGGTTTTGCTGACAAAAGGTGGGAGAGTAACTGACTATATTCTTAATCCTATTTCATGTGCTTATTTTTTTCATCAGTAGGTTCATTCCTGGGCTTCACAGATGTACACATCAGAGACATGGAATACTGTGCCACACTTGATGGGTTTGCTGTTGTATTTAATGATGGTAAAGTTGGATTTATTACACCAGTGTCAAGTAGATTTACTGCAGAGGTATGGCATATTTACTTTGAAGGGACCTTTTTTGCACTTAATTATTTTATTCTTTGTTATCAAATTCTTTATTTTTATCATTCATACACGATTTTAAGGGTTGTTAATTTTTTAATCAAACCAAACATATAAATAGTATAAGTAGACAAACTTCTCTTGGACATGTTAAGGAAAAATGATGGTTCCTGTTCTCCTCCTTGCTCTCCTCATGTCTAATTTTCCACTCTTGGAGGCAACTACTTTTTATTCCTTTACTGGTTATTTTGATTTTTAATCTCCACTACTCTGAATATTTTCTTTAATTTTTAGTTTTTGGGCTGTGTTTATTGACTTCTTAATTTGGAAAGTGACCAGTAACTTTTCCTCTTCCCTGCTTCCACCATGCTTATATTCTTCCCATGTTCCCATTATAGTTACTGTGATTTTGATTAGATTACTATTAATTGTATATTTTTGGCTGGGCACAGTGGCTCACACCTGTAATCCTCGCACTTTGGGAGGCCAAGGCAGGCGAATCATGAGGTCAGGAGTTCAGACCATCGTGGCCAACATAGTGAAACCCCATTTCTACAAAAATACAGAAATTAGCCAGGCATGGTGGCACATGCCTGTAGTCCCAGTTACTCAGGAGACTGAGGCAGGAGAATCACTTGAACTCGGGAGGTGGAGGTTGTGATGAGCCAAGATCATGCCACTGTACTCCAGCCTGGGCAACAGAGTGAGACTCTGTCTCAGAAAAAAAAAGTTTTTAATACATAAAACATAACTGTATTTTTTGGCTTTCTGTCATAATTATTCTGAGATTCCCTTTACTCTTATTTGTATGGGATCTTTTAATAGCTAATAGCTAATTTATATATGGATTTGGCTGCTGTGACAGAGACCTAAAATAAAAATGATTTATTGAAAACTGTGAGTTTTGGTTGACTGTGTCCTTTACTGTAGGATAGGCTGTTTCCTTGGGGATCCTCCTAGCTTTACAGTCATACCCTTCCCTTTCTCCCTCCCTTCTGTTCCCCTCTCCTTCCCTCTCTGGCTCCAGTGTTCCTTGAAAAGAGTCCTGCAATCCTTTCTAATAGATATATACTTAGCTACCCCAATGTTCTGGGATTTGGGTTACAGAAGAGTCAGGCTAGAGGGTCCAAATTCAAGGTGTGAACCTTTGCTTTCCATCCCTATTTCAGTGTGGTCCATAGACCTCTGGTGGAGGGTGTGAGAGGGGGGTTATTTTGGTTTGGTTTTCTCCAAAGAAAGATACTCAGTTTACTGAAGGAGTAGAGTTGGGGTATTTATTGACTGCTCAGCTTTAGGAAAGTGCTCTGGGAGGACCTAGTTACTTCTTGAAGTAGGTATTGAACCACTTTTACAACTTTTAGTTTAAGTTTTCAAAGACACCAGAATTCCCAAGCCTTTTGTATACCCTACAGTGTAAATTTAGATGTTTCTCAGCATTCTTCCCTGCCAGTTAAGAATTCTACTCGTCGATAGGCTTTCCAGCTTTTAAATTTTTCTAATGCCGCCACCTCTCCTATTTTTTTTGTCTTTGCCACTTTATGCTTTTTTAAACAAAAACTCTTCTCTTGTTGAAGTTAGGGTTTTAGGAATCCAAGAAGCTAAATATTTATATTTAGTCATCTCTCTTTAACTGGAAAGGAATTTAAATTTTTAATGGCCTTTTTGTTGTTGTCGTCATTCTGTTTGGTATCAGCTTTAATATTCATATCTAATGTCTTCCATTATCAACTTTATTCAGAGTGAGATATTAAATAATACCGTCATGATCACCTGTGTCAATATATAAATAAGAATAAAAATAAACTTTTGATGAATTAGAAAAACTCATTTTTTTCCTATAAGGTGCATATATTTGGGACTTAAATGTTTAGATTGGAAATAAAAATATTAGGGCTGAAAAAGTGATTGACTCTTTTCCAAGTACTTTACAGTTAGTACAAAATACATTCTCAGCATTTATTAGTATGTAATATAAAGAAATTTTTCTAATAAGGATTTAAAAACTAATGAAAGCCGGTAGGCATTACTAAATAAGGTATAGATAGAAAATACAAATTACAAGAAAACAATACATATGTATTACTGGTAATAAGGAAATAACTAAATGATATTTAATAAATGCGTTAAAATATGATTATATCAGTCCTCTGTGAAGACTTATTCAATAGAACTAAGATTGTTAGGACAGAACCTCCTAAGGAGTAAAAAAGCTGGAGAAAAAATGTGTGTTTTAGTATGCCTGAAGGCCTTGGAGAGCAAACAAGACAGTGAAGAATTACCAGACTAAGAGAGGGCAGCAACCCGGTGAGCTAAGCTCATTATTTAAGCCTACAGTGAACACGAACAAACTAGGCTTTATGCAGCAACACAGATAGATCTCACAGACGTGGTGAGCAAAAACAGCTAGACACAAAAGAATACATGCTCTGATTCTATTTTAGGTAAAAATTAAAGGGCAAGTAACACAGGCAGTTCTAAATTAGAGGCACATATTGGTGCATGTTTAAGTGGTAATGGTTTAAAAGAAGGAAGGAAGTGATTACCATGTAAATCTGGATATTGATTACTTTTATGGTAGGGATGTGAGGATATAGTGATTGGGACGGGCACTATTGGGAGACTTTTGGGTACTGATAATTCTTGGCCTGAGTAGCAGTTTCACAGGTGTTTGCTTTGTGATATTATTGAAATTTGCATTTCATTTTTATGTATTCTTTATTATAATTCATGACAGAAAAGGTTAAAAATTAAAATTCTTCTTTACATAACTTGGAGAAAAAGCCAGAATTCTTATGGTGACCTTCAAAGCCCTAAATATCTGATCTCCTGTTGTATCTCTTACCGCATATACCACTTTCCTTTCACAACCCATCTACTTCACTCTATCCACACAAGCGTCTTTGCTGGTGTTTGAGCATGCCAGAAATACTACTACAATAGGGCCCTTACACTTGCTTTATTTCTCTGAGGACTTTCCTCAAAAGGCATCCTTATAGGGAAACCTGTTTAATATTACACGCTTCCCCTGTACTCCCTCTTCACCACCAATGTTTAATTTTTTTAATATAGTATTTACTAACCTCTAATATACAGTATACTTTTTTTTTTCACAAGTCAGTGGTATTTAGTGTATTCACATACAGTAGTATGCTTTTTTAACTTGTTTGTCACTTGACTCAAATGTAAGGCAAGGATACAAGTAGAGACTTTGCTGTGCCACGATAACCTTAGCACCTAGAGCAGTGCGTGGTGAATCGTAAACACCTAGAATATACTTACAGGACTGAATTTTCAGTCTAAGCAGTAGTTCAGAAAAATAGTGCTCACTGCTCTTTACCATTTTGTGACATAAAATGTCCAGTTTTATTAAAATTGAAAAATTCTTACTAAAAAAGCAAATATTCCATGTTTAGATAGATTATATAACTGATTTTGGAATTAAGTGAAATCTGTAGTAGTCTAGTTCAAATAGTTGTCATTATATTGTATCTTTAGTTTTTACTATTGGGATCATCCAAAAATGCTATATTATAGTGTGCCACTTTTTGTGCCAGCTGAACTAACAATCATGACCTTTGCCTTGGAATTTATCATCTAAACTGAGCTGAATCTAATCTGTATCTATATATGGAATTAAATAGCATATACGCTTACCAGTAATGTCATTCATTTATTGAATGCTTTTTGAATGGTAGGCATTGTCCTAAATAGTTTACATGTATATCTTCATTTAATCTTTGAAACACCCTAAGAGGTAAATAACTTACAGTTAAGAAAACTGAAGCTTAAAAAGATCAAATAATCATTTTGGGGAGTGAAAGTAGTCCTGAGCTGTCAGGCTTCCAGATACCATGCTATTAACCATTATGTTATAAAGAAGGGAATTGTAGAGAATAGTAAGCAATTGAGAAATCATGAATTGCTTCTAAAGAATAAACCAAACAGAATGTACTACTTTTCATTGACTGAGAAGTTAAATAGTCTGTGCTAGGTGAAGAGAATAATAATAGTGAGCAAGTTAGATGTGGTTTCTGCTGTCAAAATGTTTACATTCTAACAAGAAAGTTATCTTTGAGTTTGGAGATTGAATTTCCACATTTTAGTGTTTTTTAAATAGATTAACTAGCATTGGACTGAGCTCAGTATTTATCAGACCAGTTCATGAGAAGCTTGAGGTTTTAAGTGAGACTATTTGGTAGTATTTTTAAGGGAGACTATTGTGGTAGTCCTGGTGGGATAGTTTCCTCTGCAGATGAAACCAAATAAAGCATTAAGAAATTGTATGTTTACTGAAGGAGAATTATATTGACTACAGTAAATTTGGAGAAACACTTTTTAAGCCTTAACTATTTTTCTTTATTATAGCAGCTTCATGGAGTTTGGCCACAAGATGTTGTTGATGGAACATGTGTAGCGGTAAATAACAAGTATCGACTAATGGCATTTGGCTGTGTGAGGTATAATTGATGTAGACTTTTGCATTCTTAAGAGTTGTTGCCACAAATACTGTTTTTTTTTAACATAAGATGTTTGTAACACACTTAAAAACTTTATCATGCTATCATAATTTGTCAGTCAACCTTAATATGAAATATAAAAGTGAAACGTTTTATTAGATTTTCAATAAACAAAAGTCAAGGGCAGATTTTGGAGGTTGAGCATTTTAATTTGTAAAAGTGAGCTGCTTCTTCAATGGTAGAAAATTACAAGTTAAATGGAATAAATCAGTTAAAGTTTAAGTTCTTCATTGTTTAAAAGAGGATTTGAAAGACATTTTTCCTTTTTAAAATAATCCTTAATTTTTAAGACATCAGCATCGGCGATGCTTTCAAATTAGTGAGTGCGCCTCAGTTAACAAGCAAATGTAAAGTACATGTATAAAACCAGTTTCTTGCTTTAGTTGATTAGAGATTTTAGAAATAAAATTGAAAAAAGTTACTCAACAAATATCTGTGGGCCTATCACATACCAGCCATAGTTCTAAGCACTTGATACATTAGACAACAAAAATACCAAACTTTGTTGAGCTTAAATTTTGGCTCATAAATTTTAGCTGAAATAAAAAGATTATGTTGTTATAATGCCTTGCAGTGTTATAGTGCTTTTGGTTTTCTAAACTCTTTCTTAAATATAAAAACCTATGTTGCCCTCAAAATGTGACTTGGTTGTTCTATAGAACACATATATAGTATAGTCTCCAGCCATATCATCTCTACCCAATTTAAATATCAAAGATTTTTTTAATTAGTATAAGTAATTCACATATTATAAATCACCTTCATTACGCTCTTTATAAAGTCCTTCTAAAGTGGGGAATCCTCATACTCAACTTTGACTTTTTCTTAATACATTGATCCTCATTGAGCAGTTAAATGTAGAAATTCAAGTAGGTTTAACTTAGTACAAGAGAGAAGGAAAAGCATTTTTTTAATGTTTATGGATTTTATTGAGTCACATTTTGTTTAGACTTTTAAAATCTATGCACATGAGTACATTTCACCTATAATTTTCCTCCTTACTCTCCTGAGTAACTAAGGTTATGGCTGTCTCATAAAGCAAGTTGAGGAGGGATTCCCCTCTTTGTCATCTCTATTCATCTTTGATTGTTTAGTAGAATTTGCCAATGAGAAGCCATCTAGACCTAGAATTTGCTTATTAGGGATTTTTTGGAATATTGATTCAGTTTAGTTTTGCAAAATAGATTTAGGAGGATTTAGATTTTCTGTCTCTTCCTACGTCATTTTGGCAAGTTGTATTTTTCCAGGAATTGGTTTCTTTCCTATACACATTCAAACTTAGCGTAAGTTTATAATACCCTTTTTATTTCACATTGTGAAACAAAAACATACACACAAAGTAGTACATAATCCAAATATTCATATTATAAGAGTTGTAATACAAAAACCCATCTCTTTACAACTAGATTAGTAAATACAACATTGCCGGTCTACAGTCACAGACTCTACCTCTGCTTCCTCGTCACAACTCTTACTCCCTCCTTGACTCACTTAGTAACCAGTCAACATTGTGAGATTCATCTATGTCATTTACTAGTAGTTGTAATCATTGTTTAAATTGATTTATAATGTTCCATTTTTTGAATATACCATAATTTATGCACTTTGCTGTTGACATACATTTGCCTTATCTCTTGGTTTCCAAAAAAGGAGACATTCTCTTGTATAAATGGAATATCTTTATCACATGTGAAATAATTAATGATAAATCCCTAATAGGATCTAATACCCAATTTATAAGCAAATTAACCGAGTTGCCACCAGCAGTTAAATTTCTTCTGTACCTCCTTTGTTCCAACCAGAATTGATCAAGATTCATTAATTATATTTGGTTATTATTTCTCTTTAGTTACCTTTTACCTACAATAATCCTTACACCACTTTTTATTTTCATGGCATTGACTTTTTTTGAGTCCAAGTCAATTCTTTATAGAATATCCTGTATCCTAGATTTGCCTCATTGTTTCCTCATGATGGCATTTGTTTTTTCTGACACTTGTCATGACTAACCTGGAAGCTGGTTCTTGTTGAGCAATACAGTCAAGTCGCTAGAAAGCCCACATGTCAGGCATGGAAAAGAATTTAGAGAAAATACACAAAGACAGAAGCAGTGGCAAGTGTGTAGTTCCCCCATTTCCTGCATTTGGGGCTAGCACAAAGGCTGGGTGTTAAAATCCAGAAGTACTTCTCCTGAAGCTATGGGCTTATAAGCGAAGTACTAGCCCTCTCCCCAAAATAATGAAGGTAGACTCTTGGCTTATAGCTTTTCGGTCACCTCAGTTTTCATCAGCTGGGAGACTACAAGCTCTCTCCTAGCATGTTAACGGGTTAGGGTTAAAGTTTTGTGATTCTAGCTGTGTGACATAACAAACCAGTGTCTTCTAACCCAGATTTGCCAGCACTTACCAGGACTAATTGCCTTGAACACTAGGTTAAAGCTTGTGTCCTTAGAGTTGTGCAAGAAGCCAGCTTCCTTTTAGGATGCCAGTTTGTAGCAGATCAGTATTTGAACAACTTTCCTCTTATCTTTATATTTAAAGATATTCTTAGATTCTGGTTACACATTTTGTCATGGGTGATGATACATACTTCCTATGGTATCATTTAGTAATAATGTCAAGTTGTCTCCATATTAATGATACTAAATTTGATCACTTATGTGACAGTAGCCATCTTTCTCTTACAGAGGTTTATTTGCTTTGGAGTTAGTAAGTCCTATTTTTTTAATGAAAATCTGTTTTTCTCTTACATTAGGCTGGTGAGAAATGGAAGTAAAAGTAATTTTTAAAATACAGGCACTACAGAATACTTAAAAGATTGTCAGACTTTTATAAGTAGTACTTAGTGCCTACTTCTTATTTAAAACATTGACTCCTCACTAACATTTTTGAGCTCAGCAACCCAGGATTAACAGTTGACAGTTGTTAGATGCAAAGCAAAAACAAAACACCTGCTATGCACTTAGTGCTGTCTCTCAGCAAGAGATGATCTGTTTGGGCAGATAGTCTGTAAAGAAATCTTTTCCAGATATTTGGCTTCTGGGTATGACAGATTGACAGATTAGATTTTCCCTCCCACCTGATACAGCCAAGAAAATGGACAAAAATATGAAAGAGCTGTTTTGAATTCAAGACAGGAACATAAGGTATCAAAGGACAGTGATTTCTGAAAGATGAGAAACAAAATGATCTCTATAACTGCCCTTAGTTTTTATTATTTTGAGTTTTTGTAGGATGCAGCACAGGAATGGGGAGATAGATCCTGAGTTGAGATGAGCACATGGAAATCAGAGAATCTGGGGGAACCAAGGCAGCTAGAGTTCATAATATAGACACCAAAGAGGTGGCACAAAGACAGAACTTCAGAGAGCTGTAAGGTGTCCCTCTTGGATATTAAACTGAGACATAGAAGATATTAGAAAAAGACTGAAATTAAACTTCTAGAGGTGAAAACTGCAATGTCTGAGATGAAAAATACAGTGTATGGAACTAACAACAGGTTAGACATTGCAGAAGAAAAGGTTAATGAACTTGAAAACAGAAATTATCCAAAATGGACACAGAAAAAAAAGAATTAAAATAAAAACACAGTATCAGTAAGCTATGACACAACTTTAAGGAGGCTGCTATTGCAGGTATTTTATTTACTTAGTCTCAGTTCTAATCCTAGAGATAGGACCTGGATGGGAATGGATCAAAGCTGCTGTGAAGAAACAATCTGATTTCTCCTACCGCAAAAGAACATTCTGATAGTCATAAACTAGTGTCATCCTATTATGTGCAAAAGCAGTCTTACATTAAAAAGTATTTTTAAAAACAACATTTGTTTCTCTTTCTTACTATAATAATGTTGCATAAGTAGGAGCTTCATTTTCAAATGCTGAATGTGCGTTAAATTTTTGAACTGAGACTATACCACAAGCACAAATGAGACTTTTCTGTTATCATTGTAGTTCAGTTTTGAAATGTACCTTAGAAGTATTATAGAGATTTTACTTTTGGCTTCAGGCCCTTCATAAATTTGACCCTGGTAAAGATGTTTTAAATAATTATATTTACCATCTACACAAAACATATATATTTTAAAAATAAAATCTTTATAAGTTACCATCCAGCATAAGAAATAGCACCTCACCAGTGCTGATGAAGCCTGCTGTTTACCCCTCTTCTTTGATACTCCCCTTTCTCTACCAGAGTATCACTAATCTGAAATTTGTATACATTAATTCTTTGTTGTATTTTTTACCACAAATATATTTACTATGAATACTATATAACTCCTATATTTATCAAGTATGTATGTTTATATTTGCTGTGCTTTTACACACACACACACACACACTTTTGTGTGTGTGTGTGTGTGTGTGTGTGTGTGTGTGTGTATCTATAAGATATCTTAAATATATATACTGTTGACTGTTGAACAACCCAGGGGTTAGAGGCACCAACCCCCTCACACAGTTGAAACTTTGCATATAACTTTTGACTCCTTCCAAGACTTTTAACTACTAATAGCATACTGTTAACTGGAAACTTTATTGACAGTATAGTCAGTTAACACATACTTTTTATGTTATATATTAATATTGTATTCTTATAATAAAGTAAGCTAGAGAAAAAATTATTAAGAAAATTATAAGGAAGAGGCTGGACTCAGTGGCTCACGCCTGTAACCCCAGCACTTTGGGAGGCTGAGGCGGGCGGATCACGAGGTCAGGAGTTTGAGACCAGCCTGGCCAATATGGTGAAACCCCATCGCTACTAAAAATACAAAAATTACCCGAGTGTGGTGGTTCATGCCTGTAATCCCAGCTATTAGGGAGGCTGAGGCAGCAGTGAGCCAAGATGGCGCCACTGCACTCTAGCCTGGGCGACAGAGTGAGACTGGGTCTCAAAAAAAGGAGGAAGAAATAATGTATTTACTATTAAGTGGAAGTGGATCATCACAGAGGTCTTCATTCTCACTATCTTCATGCTGATTAGGCTGAGGAAGAGAAGGAGGAAAAGGAGGAGTTGGTCATGATATCTCAGGGGTGGCAGAGGCAGAAGAAAATACACTTATAAGTGAGCCCATGCAGTTCAAATCTGTGTTGTTCAAGGGTTAACTGCACTCGCTATCCATGTGGCTAAAGTTCATTCATTTTTAGTGCTGTATGGTATAGTATTTACATTGCTACACCATATGTACTATAGCCAAATAAAAGTTTGTTTTTTTCTCATATTGCTAGATATTCAGGCTATTTCCTTTTTTAAAAATTATACACAGTAGTACAATGGACATTGTATATGTCTCTAATAAACATTAGACAATAATTTCTGAGATATATCTGGAAGTAAAATTGTGAGATTAGAATATACCTTTGTTCAAATTCATGAGATGACTGCAACTTATTGACAGAATGGTTTTGTTCTAGTTAACACTCCCACCAGCAAAACATAAGAGTTCCATAATGCTTTTTCTATTTGTATTTGTCTTTTTTCACTAAAAGTTTTTTGTTGTTGTTGTTTTCACAGTGGTTCTGTGCAGGTCTATACAATAGATAACAGCACTGGAGCCATGCTGCTATCTCATAAATTAGAGCTAACAGCAAAACAGTATCCTGGTGAGTCTTTTTCTTTCTTTCTTTTTTTTTTTTTTTAAACATTTTAAATTTACTGGTAATGCTAGGTATAGCAGATGCTGATTTTAAATTAAACATTGCATGTTATACTATAGGTCAAATATGGGGTTCTGGGTCTGAAACAGGCTCAAGTCTGGAAATTGATTGAGGGGCCGTGATTCTCTGATTTAATAATTAAAATTAGTCGTCTGTCCATGAGACCTAGAAGTTTTCTGCCTGTATAAATTAAGTAGGAATGCAGTAGGCTTCCTATCAGTTTCACTTCCAGGAACACCGTGATTAATTAGCCAATGCCAGAGTTCTACACGAGTCAGACTATTCTGATTGCCGCTTTGCCTCTGCTGTTCATTACGGTAACTACACCCACCTTGCCTTTGATGATTGAGTGCCACCACTTGGCCCTGCTGCCTCTGGATCCAATTATTCCCATTGTATTTAAATTTTTAGTTGAGTAACTGAGGTTCCCACTGTTAGATCTGACATACAGAGAAGAGTAATTACAGAGTTCTTCAAAGATTTAGGTGCTGCCCTCCCAAATCTGTTTTGCAAGGCACTGGTCAAAGATATATCTTCTGGACCCTCCCAGCTGAGATGAGTAGGTCTAAATGACTAAAGTGACTAATCCACTCCATGATCCCAAACTCCTTAAGCCTTTGGATCCCTCCTTCTACATTAAACCAAGGGAGATCAGGCATTTCCAGCTCAGTCACAGTGGGCCATCTTTTAACCCATATTTCAGCTAATGGAGCGAATAAACTATTGGAACCTTTTTTAACTCCCCAAGCTACAACATTAAATGCAGAGTCCCTACTTAGTGGGCTTAACTCAATAAATTCAGTCTGAGCCAACTCTGTGTTCCTTCCATCATTATCCCACACCCTTAATATCTATTCCCATGCCTGTTCTCCAGATTTCTGTTTATATAAATTAGAAAACTCAGGCAGTTCCCATAGCATACCTCCTCCAGGGTCATACTCTCATCTTCACCTCTAGGGTCCCACCAGGACTATATTTCTAGGTCTAGGAGCAAACAGATGTGTTGGGGGTGGCTCCTGAGGAGAATCAACATTATCTTGCCTGGCAAGTGCCTTAAGGGAGGCCATCACTGTTGCCTCAGGCAGCACAGGGTTTATCTCCTCAGACAAAGGTGGAAGGACTCATGGCAGCCTGGGTCTTGGAGGGGATGTTGCCACTACTGGGGATGGGGAAGCTGTTTCTTATGGCAAAAAAGCTTCAACACAGTTTACAAACTCAGTGAATCCAGCTTCATCAGGGTCCTTCCACACATCCCCATTCCAAGTTGCAGGGTCCCATTCTTTTCCAGTCGATGCCCTCACTTTAACAGTAGATAACTGTTGAGGCTGTGCATGCACCTTTCATTGCAGGTCAGCCACTCATATACTAAGGACTTGTCTCTGTTTTTCCACCATTTCAGCTCTTTCGCTACAGGAGATAAGACTTTCACTCAGGACAGTCTTAGCAGATTTGAGGCTCAGTATCTCCTTCTGGGAGACAGAGTCCCTGAGTTCATCATCTTCTTTATCACTTTGTTCACTGAACTTAGGAGCAACCAACCACCTTTATTATGTTCTTTGGTTTTCCACGTATGGTCAAACGTGTTATGTATAGAGTCATTAAACTCCTTGCCTCTGACAACAAGTCAGGAGTGTCAAATGCATCTATTTTGCATAAGTCTCTAAACAGTTCATACCAAGAACTAACAGTCTCTGTACTATTAGAAACAAAGTCCTTAGCATTTTGGGGTCTAATTATATTAAGCAGCCAACTCCAGAAACCCCAAAACCAATGAAAGAACTCCATCCTTAATATTCTGTTCCTCTAGAACAACAACTGGTACCAAAATCTGTGTTAGTCAGGGTTCTCTAGAGGGACAGAACTAATAGAATCGATACATATAAATTAAAAAGAGGAGTTTATTAAGTATTAACTCACACAATCACAAGGTCCAAAAATAGGCCCTCTGCAGGCTAAGGAGCAAGGAAAGCCGGTCCGAGTTCCAACACTGAAGAACTTGGAATTTGATGTTCAAGGGCAGGAAGCATCTAGCACTGGAGAAAGATGTAGGCTGGGGGACTAGGCCAGTCTCTGTTTTCACATTTTTCTGCTTATATTCTAGCTGCACTGGCAGCTGATTAGATTGTGCCCACCCAGATTAAGGGTGGTTCTGCCTTTCCCAGCCCACTGACTCAAATGTTAATCTCCTTTGGCAGCACCCTCACAGACACACCAAGGATCAATGCTTTGTATCCTTCAATCCAATCAAGTTGACACTCAGTATTAACCGTCACAATTAGGATACTTATTCATGTTGACTTAGTGTTACCCACACTTACAACAATATTTTTGCCTACCATATCTTTTACCAACTCATACCTTCTTCTTGAGACCATTTTCTGCCTGAAAAACCTCCCATACATCCTTTGGAATTTCTTTTAATGAAGTTTTTTGAAGATAAACTCTACTTTGGGGGAGTCTGAAATGTACTTATTTTGCCCTTGTGATTTAATTATAGTTTAACTTGGTAGACTGTTTTGGATTGGCAGTTCTTTTCTTTTTATATATTGAAGAATTTGCTCCAGTGTCATTGAATTTTCGTTGCAGCTATTGGAAGGTCAGGTTGTCTTCTCTTTTCCAGAGATTAGTCTTTATAGCTACCTTTCAAATTTTGTTTTTGTTTTTGGCATTCTGCAGTTTCACTGCGATGTGGAAGCTGAAGAAGTTTGTTTGTTTGTTTGTTTTTCAAATCCTGCTTGAGACTCAGGCTTGCTGGATGAAGATTCGTGTCTTTGAACTATTTCTGGAAAATTTTCTCAGCTGCTTCTCCCCTAATCTCTTTATTTGGAACTCAGATACATGTTTTACTTTTTTCCATGTTTCTTAACCTGACTTTAAAATTTTTTAAATTTTATTTCTCTAGACTGCATTCTAGAATTTTTTTCTCCGTCTGGGTTTGCTAATTACGTCCAGTTATGTCTAATATGTTGTTTGATCTGTCCAAGTTTTAAATTTCAGATATTGTATTTTTTATTATTTAAAGTCTTATTTAGCTCTTTTTCCGATCTGTATGCATCCTGCTTCTTGTCTTGGTTTTCTCTTTTATTTCGTTGACTATAAAAAGCATAGTTATTTTATGTTCTATGTTTGTTAATCCCAAAATCTGAAGCCGTTCTGAGTCTGTTTCTGCCATGTCTTGATTCTTTGGGTTTTTGCTCATTTGTTTATGTATTTTAGGATTTTTGACTGAGAGCTAATTATTTTCTTTGAAGCATATTTTTTGTGTAGTGCTTGACGAACTGAATTACATTTGAGTTTTTTTTTTTTAATTTTTTTTTATTGCATTTTAGGTTTGGGGGAACATGTGAAGAACATGCAAGATTGTTACATAGGTACACACATGGCAGTGTGATTTGCTGCCTTCCTCCCCATTACATTTGAGTTTTTCCAGAGAGGAAAGCTGGTCACTTGGGAGCACTACATCAATCTAGAACCCTTTGCATTGTATTCTCTGTTTGTGATTTCTTTGAACCTCATTAAATTGCACAAATTACAAATCAGAGTGAGGGTTTGTGGCTTCAGATGATCAAAGGAGCATTATTTTCTATTCAGTTCCACTGATGAGACATGGAAGTGTTCCTTGCTAATTTTTTCCTTCTACATGGCAGAGGTTTTTTCTCTCATTCATCATGGATATAGTCCATTGTAGTCCCAGGTTTACATGAGTATCTTTTGTTAGATTACCTGCCTTGGCCAAGCTCTGAGCTTTATCTCCTGTTCCTAACATGAGTCATCAGAGGGTAGAACTCAAGGTCTCCTGGATTTGACAGAAAAGTTCAGGGAGCAAGCACTTTGTTTCAGTATTTTTGGTTGTTTTGAGGATTTAAGTATTCTATTCAACATCTTAGTTTTTTCAGTGTGGAAGTCATTCGGGGTGTCATTTGCTGTACTTCCAGAAATAGAAATTTGCTCCTTAAGTTTTTTTTAATCATTCTTACTATGTAACCTTTTTAAAAGTCTGCTTTTTTTTTCCCTAAGGACAGTTTTTACTGTAAACCTTATCCCTGTTTTACAGAAACTGATTTATACAAAGCCAAGGATACTTAAGATTACACATTTCTAAGTTATTCAAGCCAATAGTGGCTAGAAACAGCTTTCACTTCTTACAAATCACCTGTGCACTGAGTTTGTTCTGCTTAGATCAGGACAAAACTAATCGCCTTGCTAATTTTAAGTAGTCCTAAATGAGCAGGATTTATTTCATTTTTTGAAGTAGTCATGCCTTTCTGCTCCTTTAGATTTGAAATATCAACTGTAAAAAAAAAACAAAAACTAAGTATTTCTGAATTTCTGAAGCAACTATTTATTTTTAACTCTTCTTACTATTTCCTAACAGACATTTGGAATAAAACAGGAGCTGTTAAATTGATGAGATGGTCTCCTGACAATAGTGTTGTAATAGTTACCTGGGAATATGGAGGCCTTTCTTTATGGAGTGTGTTTGGAGCGCAGCTGATTTGTACACTTGGAGGAGATTTTGCGTAAGTCAAAAAATGCAGTTTTTAGATAAAATAACTCCATTATTTCTGACAGTGCATGCATACCAAAACCTTGTTTCAGAACTTCCATTTTGCCTCGATTCTTGAAACTACAGTAAAGTTCATAATCTGTTCAGAATATATTCATTCTCTGAACATTCAATTTTTTAAAAACATGCATCTCATTCCATGAAAATGTATGTATGTATTGAACCCCTATTGCATATATGACAGCATGTCAGACACAAAGCAGAATCAGACATGGTTCTGCTTTTAGGTAGTTTATAATTTAATGAGAGTGGTAAGACATGTACATAAATAGTAGAAAGTTATGTTCTCTCATTGGGTTAATGTAGGTTAGCACAGTGGTTGATAGAAGTAGGTTAGTATCTCTTCCCACTTCATGTACTACCCAGAACCTCAGTCCTGATGAAATGAGCACACCTCTAAAAGCTGCATGACTCTGGCAAGAAGTCACTTGGACCTGGGAAAATGTGGCTAAGAGATACACACACCTAGGTGTATGAACCCACAGTTTTGTATTTCATGCATTATTATGCATTTCTATTTTAAAGGAGCAAAATCATTTTGATTTTTTTGGGAAAACTAACACTAAATTTTATGTGCATTATATATAATTGGAAGGCTGTATTATAGTTTCTATTCTGTTTCAGTTATAGGTCTGATGGCACCAAAAAGGAGCCCCTTAAGATCAACTCTATGGTAAGTACTTTCTATAAAAAATTGCCGTGGTATAAAAAAACTTGGATTTTTTCTTTCCTATTTTCACTCATGTTTATTAATTTATTTTATTTCTTGAGACAGGGTCTTGCTCTGTCACCCAGACTGGAGAGCAGTGGCAGATCAAAGCTCACTGCAGCCTCTGTCTCCCAGGCTCACTAAGCGATCCTCCTGCCTCAAGCTCCCAACTAGCTAAGACTACAGGCACGCCACTATCCACACCCAGCTATTTGTTTTTAGTAGAGACAGGGTCTCGCCATGTTGCCCAGGCTGGCCCTTTTTTCACTCACATTAATCTGATGAAATCTCAAAACTGTTTTGGTCTCAGTGGCCTCCTCCTTAATAGTTCTTGCTTGATGAAGGTCGTCCTTTTTTTTCATTGGAAGGCTGCTTGGTTTTCAGTATTTGCGTTTTGTTTAGATGTATCCACCAAACCCCTATCGTTTTATAATAATAATGACTGTTCAGATGAGGCCTTTTTTGTATGTGTCTTCTCATGGCCTGCTTGCTTTTAACATGAGGTGAAATGTTCGTTGGGCATTTTTCCTGGAGGATATGTTGTGCATTACTTGAGCGCACATATGTATACACACACACACACACACACACACCCACACACACACTTTGTTTTTTCTGCTGCTGGACCTGGCCAGGCCCAGTTGCAGTATAGCACAGTGCCTTGGGCATATTTTTATGAACTCCCATAGATGTATGTCAAGAGAATTATAGTCACTGTTGTAAACAATACAGGTTGAATATCCCTTAACCAAAATGCTTGGAACCAGAAGTATTTCAGATTTTGGAACTTTTTGGATTTTAGAATATTTGCATATATATTCTTGAGGATAGGACTCAAGTCTAAACATAAAATTCACTTATATTTTATATATATCCTACGCACTTAGACTGAAGGTAATGTATTTTTAATAATTTTGTACATAAAAAATTTTGACTGCATTTCATCACATGAAGTCAGGTGTGGAATTTTTTACTGTGGTGTCATATCAGCCCTCAAAAAGTTTCAGCAATTGGGGCATTTCAGATTTTTGGATGAGGGAGGCTTAACCTGTATTTTTGTTTTACCTATTTACAAGTTTCTTTAGAAAACGAAGAGGTACAACCCCTGTCTTTACATAACAACTTTTTCTTGCTTATAGCCCCTCTGCTTACCATCCTTTTTGAATTAGTGACTGTGAAACTTGTCACTTTCCTTCTTTCTTGCTCCACAGAGGAAGACATTTTTCTAATCTTGGGTTTCTTGTAGAATTAAAGCCACCATGGTTGCCTAATAGTGGTTTCCAACCTTCCACTACCAAGGACCCCTTTTGATGTCTTTGCCCACCTCGATAATTTAAGTTTTCAGCCACATATTTCTATAAATGCCAATCGGTGCTTCTGAATGGCATGCAACAGCCAGTGTTTTCCATATCACTAAGTTGATATTTCAACCACAAACCAAGAATCTCAGCATTTTAGTTAAAACTTATACGCCTTTATCATAGGAAAACATGAAAGTCCTATTAAACTTCTGAAATTTTGCAACAATTCATGGGCTACCCCTCCTGCCCCTTTACCATTTTCTTGGTTTGAAGATTGAGAATCACTAATCTTTAAAAATACTATCATGGAGTCTAGTTACAGAATGTTAAAACTGAGTGGCTCTGGAGGAATTTATTTGAACCTTCTCATTTTACAGAGGAAGAAACTTATACCCTGGCTTGGCCCAGGTAATGTAATAAAAAGCTAAGCTATAATGAAAACTCTAGGCTCACAGCTTCCAATCCAATGTTCTTTGCTCCTTACAAAACTGCATGTTGTATGGGCTTCTTTGCCAGGCCTCTGCTAGGTAACCTGGAGTGTCTTCTGTAAGGAATTTCTTTGTATTTGAGAGGCAGCTAAATTAAAAGTAATGGAGAAGTTACAGAGCATAGCAGGTAATTTTAGGATTGAGGTCCTGAAATTGGCATTAAGAATGATAGGTAATGTTTCGCTTTGGTAGATAGACAGCAGTAATGGTGATTTCCTCTGGAGTTAGTTAAGAGGTAATCAAAGGTATGATTCTTGTCTGTGTTTATCACAGTTTCTCCAACCTGCAGAGGTCATTAATAATGCTATCATTGGCTATTTCAGAATTTGGATAATTGAAACTAGGAAGGGCTACAAAAGCCATTTATTACTCTGACTTTTTTTCTTCCTCTTCTTCTCTCTAAGAGCTGGGGTGCAGAAGGCTATCACCTATGGGTAATCAGTGGATTTGGTTCTCAAAACACTGAAATTGAGTCTGACCTCACGAGTGTAGTAAAACAGCCCAGCATCCTGTTATTTCAGTTTATTAAGAGTGTACTCACTGTAAACCCTTGTATGGTAAGTATATTTAAAGCTCTGATTTTTTAGTGTTTTTTATGTTAGAATTTTAGACCCTTCTTTATGACATATGCATGGTGTATACTCCTAAAATTGGCATATTATCTTCTTTTCTTGTGTTTCTTTTTACTTTATATTAAATTTATACCAAAATTTTATTTCTCAATGAGTTGTGTTTCTTTGGTCTTTTATTTTTTTAATAGGGTCATAAGCAGTTTGATGGAAAGCAATGTTTATATATTTGAATAATTTGAATAATTTAGTCTTTATCTGAATAGCATTTTCCAAAGCGTGTTCTTCCAGACACTACTTACGAAAGATACTAGTAGCAGTTCCACGGGATTTTTTAAAAGTTTTGTTTCCATGTAAGTGTGAAATAAAGGTAAAACAAAATTGTAGAAATTTATTTTAGGGCTTCAGAGTCTTAAAATATGCTAATGTGCATCATGAAAATCCAGGAGGTAGCATATAAAAAACAACGTTCCTCATGCTTATTTAACTATGAATTTTTAAGAAACAGCTTGAAGAAAATATGTCTGAGGACTTGCTTTTAGAAACACTGCCCCAAATTATAAACTCTTATATTTCTATCTGAAACAATGTATACTAATATTACTATATATTGCTAATATACAGTAATAGTATATATAACATGCTAGAAATGCGTATCTTAATACCTACTATCAATGGCTTTTTAATGGAAATTTGGTACAACAAATTTCTAATTAAAATTTACAACAAATCAAGAAAGAATGTGAAAATAGCCTGAATCTCAGATCTGTTATTCCACTTGAAGATTAAGGATCCCCAGAAAAGAAGAAAGTATTTCTCCTCCCCTTCCCCATCCCAAATAATAATTTAAAAGCACCCTTGAGTTTTATGTCAAGCCAGCATTTGGACTAAAATGGTGAGGTGGGTAGGATGCTGCTTTATCTGATTTGAATAGTTAATAAGTCTCTTCACCTTTGAGAACACTGGCTTTCTAGTTGAAAACTCATGGTCACTAATAGCACTATTCTTTCTAATTATAATAGTGCATGAGATTATTGTGTAGTCTTTGTCCTCTGTGAAGAAAATCAACATTGAGGTATATGTACATTTCCTATAATGAAACTATATCAGTGTGTTACTTTCTCCTACATATGTTGAGTTGTTTTTATTTGCTTTCCTCCTTTACCCATTTTGTTCCTCTTTCCCTCATTTAGAGTAACCAAGAGCAGGTATTGCTTCAGGGCGAGGATCGCTTGTACTTGAACTGTGGAGAGGCTTCACAAACCCAGAATCCCAGGAGTTCTTCAACACACTCTGAGCGTAAGCCCAGTAGAGAAAAGAGCCCATTTTCAGATGGAAGTTTAGAGTCTCAGGGATTAAGCACTTTACTTGGACATCGGCATTGGCATGTTGTACAGGTAAATTTTTAATTAGTGATGACTAGAGACTTATTCTTTGATAGGATATCACCTGGAACAGATTATTAAATGTTTCATCTGTTAACTTTAGGCAACTGAGAATCCTTTTAACCATTTTGTCCTGTCCTTCTGCTTTTCTGTGTTCTTGTCCTCTTGTTTTCTCCTTCTTTTCTTTCCACTTGGTGTAGAGTGTATCCCCACCTACTTCCAGTGCATTAATAATGTCAAGAACTAGAAGTTTATGTTTTACCTTCTCATTGAGAACTGTTTATTTTATTTTCAGCCTCTTTTTTGTATAAATCTAGCTCTACGGATTTGCACAGGCAAAACCAAGTGTAATAATTTCATGGAAAGTGACAGCATCAACTAGAACTCTGTACAGCTGACCTTACAGTCCTAATGGGGCCACATTGAGGTTAATCACGTGACCTTGGACCCAAATTGCAGACTTGCGATCAGTAGAGAGCTTTATTGTTAATAATTTTATTAGCTAATCTTATTCTAAATTATTCATTCTGATATCAGTTTTAAATTAACAGTGTCTTACAGTAATTCTGATAAACTGACATTAAATGTTAAACGTGGAAATTAATTCTGAATTTTGATACCAAGTAAAATTAACCTGGGGAAACCAGTAAGTTGAAGTTTCTTAAAAGAATCTTGCCTACGTAATTTCAATGTTCTGAGTGTTTTCTTTCCCCTTTTGATTGCAAAATATTTTAGATACATCAAGCCCAGTCTTATTTCTTTTAGTCAGTTTCTACTTCCATAATTCTTTGCCTTACTTTGACTCTATATAGTTTATCCTACTACTAGCCTACTTCAGCTCCCATGTTATTTTCAGTTGACTTTGAGTGAAGATACTGAGAGACAAAAAAATGGTCATGTGTAAGGTTAAAAGATTATCTCCTACATTGACATGTGGTATACACTAAAAATGTATTTAACTTACATTAATCAATTCATAGAATCAAACAATGTACATACCATTTTATAATTAGTAACAATTTTTAAATAAAACTGCATTAGCTACTTCCTTGACTAAAATTTTCCACTGCTCCCTTCTCTCCTATAGCCATTTCTCTGCTATTTTCATTTCCCCATACTTTGAACTATTCATTCTACACTGACCTAGCATCAATGCCAGTTCTGCCTAGCCAGGTCTGTGTTACCAGAGAGCCAAGTAGAGCAGAGGATCAAAGAAGGTAGGTCTGGAACTAAAAAATCAATCAGGCAATAACAAAAACTGAATTTCCTTCCAGCTCAAAAACTTAGTGATTCTGTGATTCTTAAGCATCTATGAAGTATCCCATATAAGAGAATCATTTTAAAACTGATTTTAGGACTTTGAGTACCAGCAAGATTCCTCTGTCATTCTGTTCTTTAGATAGCTAGAGATACTTAGATGAACTTTTAAAACTAGGGTTTACCAAGTTTATCAGTTTCCTTAAAAATAACATAAATAATGCCACATTAATTGTTTTGTACTTCTGAAACAATTATAATGGACTCAGAATTTTTCAAGCTGGAAGGACCTTAGAAGATCATAAAGTCCAACTGGATTTGAGACATGAGGAACCTGCACATCAGGGAAGTTATGTGACTTGTCCAGTTCACCCAGCAGAGTAGTGGCATACTTATCTTTATGATTCTACATTAAAGTAACAATCTAATGTATTTTAAAACCTAGGTACTGAGTATTAAATCATATAATACACTACTCATCTTGAGCTAAAACTTAGAATTTGCCTATTTGGCAGTTTGTAGTTGGAGTTGCCCTATATTTTGCTGGCACTCCAGCTACATAATTCAGTGCGGTTATGATGGTGGAGTTTCAGTGGGGCAGTGTACAGTGTCTATATAATGCTAATGCTTTACCTTCTAGGCTTTTTAGCCATTTATGATGGCTCCCTGAAGAAACATAGTTGCCTGGTTTAATTCACCCTTCAGTATTATCCTTTTTCCTAAGATAAGTGACTACATCCTCTGTCAAAATTGATTTGTTTGCGTGATTTATTCTTTGTATGCTTCTTGTATAGCTTAGATGAGCTCCAACTAATTCTGCTGCTCTTTCTGTTTCTCATCTAGATTACTAGTTTTTTATTGTTTGTTTAAACCTGCTACCTTATACTTCTTAACTTCCAGATTGAAAGAGTCTATGTTACTTATGTTTTTTCTTTAAGTGAAACAAAACAAATACATACTTGTCAGAAGTAGGATTGGTAGCTGGCTGTAAAGTGGTGCTTTTTAAAAAAATTTTTTCTTACCTATAAATTTTAAAAATTTTGAAAACTGTTTGTTGACAGATGGAACACAAACTGTGAAATTTTACAAAACACACACCTAGTTTTAGGCCATATTCCTTCTAAGACTGCCATTTATTTTAATGCTTATTATTTTGTGTGAGGTAAACATTTACTTCTGAAAGGTACATAAATCTTCAGTATTCTGGGAGTGTTGGTTTGATAGTTAACTTGGCTACTTAGAAAGAATAAGCTTCACAAAATGTGGGAGATAGGCACCTACAAGGTATCAGGCACTATGTTAGGGATTTCAGCAGAGAGTATTTAAAAGGCTATTTCATTGATCAATTATTTGTTGTCTTCCTACAGTATGTATCAAGTGTATCGGGTGTGATATTTGGTACAAACAGATCTGCTAGGAGGGTGGCTCCCACAGTCTCAATAGTTAAAACTAGTCTAGGCAGGAGACAGAGTTTCAGCAGTTACTTTAAAATTTAAAAATCATAATAATAAAGGAGGGCAGATTCAGTTTCTTTAAGAGAAACTGAAACATTCTAAGATAAGGGTAGATTTTCTGCATCTTAGCACTCAGTTTTCCAATGATGTGGCATGACTTTAGTGCCCTGAGTGTGCTCTCATGACTTGTTTTTTTTCCTCATTAATTAACTGCCTCCTCCTTACTTCTGCCGTTTCCTGTTCTCAGTATTAGAGGTAGAGCTCAGAGTTCAGATGACACATAGATCAACAAAGTTGACCTACTCGAGAAAATACATAGTATCTGTAGACACAAAACTGCATGAAAAAGAAAAAAAAAACTTCATTTTAAACCTAACACCTTAAGTTTTTAAAATAAATCATTTGTGGAACTTCATAGATTTTTATGGAATAAATTGTTTTCTCCTCTAGATACGATCATTTGGTAAGATTTAACTTTGGTTCCCATTATTAGAAACTCTTTGTGTTAGAATCCACTTATGCAGTAAGATCCCAGCTCCCGCATTACGCACCCACACGTTTCATAAGTCTCATGAAACACCAAGTTTTGAGGGACATGAGGATTCCTTTTAGTACCATGGTTGATTGGCACAGTTACATCCTCCTCCTCAGGTACATCCTCCTCCTCTTAGTGACTGCTGAAAAAAAAATTGAAACTGCTTTCAACTTTTATTTCACCACCCAATCATACCTTAAGTTTACCATTATTCTGAACTAATTTTATCCATCATAGTAACTTTTTAATGTTTTTTTTTTGAGACAGAGTCTTTCTCTGTTGCCAAGGCTGGAGTTCAATGGCGTGATCTCAGCTCATAGCAACCTCTGCCTCCTGGGTTCAAGTGATTCTCTTGCCTCAGCTTCCCGAGTAACTGGGATTACAGGCACCTGCCACCACCCCCGGCTAATTTTCGTATTTTTAGCAGAGATGAGGTTTCACCATGCTGGCAGGCTGGTCTCGAACTCCCAACCTCAGGCCTCCCAAAGTGCTGGGATTACAGGTGTGAGCCACTGCACCCAGCCCATAGTGAATTTTATTATTTTATTAAGCTGTTGATTTAGTTGAATTTTAAGTTGACTTAGCAAGTCAACTTAAATAATAAGTATAATAAATAATAAGTAGTAAGTAAAGCACTTGATAATAAGTGAAGTATAACAAATAGTTTTATCATTAAATTTTATCAGGGTTAATACAGATGTTTAGAGCATATTGCTTTTACTTAATTTTTGTTCTGTCTTCACATTATGCAAACAGTCTTCCTGGGTTTGATTGCAATTTACTTGGCTTTTTAATTTGGCATTTAATTTTAAATATGCGACAACTTAGGGTAGAATGAAAATAAATTTGAACAAATCGAAGCTTTTCTTATTCCAGGAACAAGACTGTTTTTTTGTTCGGTTCTGTTAATTCTCACCCTGCTCCAGCATGTGCTCGTGAAAATTAATCAGTAAGCTATAGAGATCAGTCTCATTAAAGTTAGAATTTACTTAATCTACATTGATATCCTATATCAATTATTTAAATTGAAAGGTGTTGTTAGGGTGATACAAAGACCTCATGTTCAAAGATGTAAGACAGACAACATGGAAAAATATATTGACCACTTTTCTTGCAGATAGAGTTAATAGTTGTAACATATTAAAAGTTCTTGTAGATAAGTAAGTAAAATACCCCTATGGAAAAATAATAGCTTACATATGCCCTCTTTCATGTGTGTACATGTTTGTTTAGAGATAGAATAAAAGCTAACAAGTAGTTGTCCCTAAGCAACAGAGAATTTCATTTTGTTCATTTTTATGTTGTATAATTTTATAAGCATTGCTTTTTTGGAGGGGTGGGGGAGACATGGTTTCACTCTTGTTGCCCAGGCTGGAGTGTAGTGGTGTGATCTTAACTCACTGCAACCTCTGCCTCCCGGGTTCAAGCGTTTCTCCTGCCTCAGCCTCCCAAGTAGCTAGGATTACAGGCATGTGCCATCATGCCCAGCTAATTTTGTATTTTTGTTAGAGTTGAGGTTTTGCCATGTTGGTCAGGCTGGTCTCAAACTCCTGACCTCAGGTGATCCACCCACCTCTGCCTCCCAAAGTGTTGGGATTACAGGCATGAGCCACTGGACCTGGCCTAAGCATAGCTTTTTTAATCAAAAAGTGTAAAAGTAATGAAATTATTTCCATTAAAAAAATGGAACTTTTTCTGAGGCTGTAATAGTATTAGGTTGTTTTGGAATGGTTCATATCAGGAAACTCAAACTGTTCATCTGCACAATTCATAGCTGCCCTCATGGGTGCCTTCTCTGAAAATCTCATCAGTCTGTATTTATTAAGTTCAATATTTAAAACAAACAGAAACATCATAAGGGGCGAGGGGTGGGGAAAGGAAAGCCTGGTACCTAGAAACATAAAATAACAGATGTGAAATGTGAAGCATTGATTCATATACAGTTGGTAAATTCCAAGTGTTCTGCTACTAATACTAACTAGGGGGGCACCTTAAACATTGTTCAGTAAAGTAAGATGAATCTTGTATTGTGATAACTTAATGCTTTAAGTTTAAATACATTTCATAAGTTTTACCAAACTGATGTATTATTTTCTGTAGATTTCCAGCACCTATCTAGAGAGCAATTGGCCTATACGGGTGAGTTGTTATTTTGTTGGTGTTAACTTTTGTTGGCTAGCATTTGCTGAAAGAGGCATTCTGGGAAGAGCCCTTCAGTGGGTGTATTGAGAAGAATAAAATACTTGATCTATTGTACACTGCTAGTATATTAACATCTGTAATTTTTTCAGATGTAACTGCGAATATTTGGACTTTATTTAATTAGCAAACATTTATTAATAGTCTATTTGCCTGGCACAATACTAAGCTCTTTATGCGTAATTAAGTGTATAGGTTTGCAAGGAAAAGTTCTTATTTTTTTTTTTCTAAACAGTTTTCAGCTATTGATAAGCTTGGACAGAATATTGCTGTGGTTGGCAAGTTTGGTTTTGCACATTACTCTTTACTCACCAAAAAATGGAAACTTTTTGGAAACATTACCCAGGTTAGTCTTTTCGAGATTAAAAACCTATTTCTCAAAGTGTAAGAGAACTACAATATGAAATAACTATCAAGTTTATAGCAAAGTAATTTTGGTTACTTATTAAAAAGTAAGAAAAATCAAATAATAAAAAGTGGTACTGAATAATGTCCAAGAGTTGATTCTGATAAAGTACTTGATATTTGGTAAAGGATCTTGTGTCGAAATAGTTGGTTTATTTTTAATTCTTGTTAAGATCAGTAACTATAATTCTTTAGCCTGAGGATTTATTCTTACATTCTGGCTTGAGTTTTTCAAATGTGATCAGAATAAATTTCCACAGAGTTTGAAGCTCATTCCTTTCTTGTTCTGTGTGTGATATTTGTGTGTGTGTGTGTGTGTGTGTGTGTGTGTGTGTACATATATGTGTGCAGTTGGAGGAGCAGGAAATCAATACTTACTAGGTACCTATTGTGTGTTAGGCATTTTATGGCACCTTCATATATGTTGTCTCACTCATCTGCATAGCACCCAATGAAGGCATTACTGTTACTCATCTTTCAATTAAAACACACACACACACACACACACACACACACACACACACACAAACTAGGATTAGTTACTCATCTTAGAAATGATTAAGCCAGCATTTAAACCAAGCCCTATTGGATGTGGGAATGATGATGCTATATAGTACCCAGTTATTTTTAATGGCATATTTGCCTCCTTAAAGAAATACTTATTTTTGAAAATAGGATATGGATCATTATTAGTAAAGGCTCTAGAGTAATCACTGGAGAGGGAGGGAATAGAGCAGAAATAATTTGAGCTTTGGCTGGGTGTGGTGGCTCACGCCTGTAATCCCAACCCTTTGGGAGGCCAAGGTGGGCAGGTCACTTGAGGCCGGGAGTCCAAGACCAGCCTGGCTAACATGGTGAAACCCTGTCTCTACAAAATATACAAAAATTAGCTAGGTGTGTTGGTGCATGCTTGTAATCCCAGCGACTTGGGAAGTGGCTGAGACTTGAGAATCGCTTAAACCCAGGAGGCAGAGGTTGCAGGTAGCTGCGATCGCACCACTGCACTCCACCATCGGTGACACAGTGAAACGGTCTCAAAGAATAATAAAATAATTTGAGCTTTGTCTGGGTAAGAATTTTTATAAATTTATTACTTTGTTAGAATTTCTGGTAGCATAAGGTAATTTTTTTTTAATTTTATTTTAAGGAGCAAAATATGATCGTGACAGGTGGCTTAGCCTGGTGGAATGATTTTATGGTCCTTGCATGTTATAACATAAATGACCATCAAGAAGAGGTAAGTTTTTTTCTCTCAGAAATAACAGATTTTTGTATTTTAAAGCTATTAAGCATGATTTAATTTTATATAGAAAACAATCTGTTGAAAACTGAACAAAACATTTTTTAATCAAGAATGTAGCTGCTTTTAGCTAGTGGGATTTTCTTTTCAGGTTATTACTTTAAGAAATTTTTAAATGACAATTGAGACTTCTAAGATAACCTCTTCTAAGGATTTTAGCTGTCAGACATTCTCTATGGCATTTGAAAATAAAGAGTTAAAAGCAAAAAATTTCATGATACAAGAACAGCTATCCTTAGAGATAGATTTATTTAGTTACTGATTTACAGTAACCCCTCCTTAACTATAGGGGGATACATTTGAAGACCAACAGTGGATGCCTGAAACTGTTAATGATACTGAACCCTATATAGCACTATCATTTTTCCTATACGTACATACCTATGATAAAGTTTAATTTGTAAGATATTACAGATTACAAAGTTTAATTTGTAAGATATTGATAAAGTTTAATTTGTAAGATATTAATAATTCATAAAATAAAAGTTATGACAGTATAATGTAATAAAAGTTATATGAATGTGGTCTCTCAGAATATCTTAGTATACTATACTATATATATATACATATATATGGTTGACCGCAGAGAACTGAAACTGTGGAGAGCAAAGCCATGGATAAGGGGAAATACAGTATCTGTTTTTTTGTTTGCTTTAAGAAACTGCTGGTCTCACTATAGCAGGTCTAAATACACAGGTCTAGGCCAGGTGCGGTGGGTGGTTCACGCCTGTAATCCAAACACTTTGGGAGGCTGAAGCGGGTAGATCATCTGAGGTCAGGAGTTCGAGACCAGGCTGGCCAACATGGTGGAACCCTATCTCTACTAAAAATGCAAAAATTAGCCAGGTATGGTGGCATGCCCCTGCAATCCCAGCTACTTGGGATTTCCCAGCTGAGGTGGGAGAATTGCTTGAACACAGGAGGCAGAGGCTGCAGTGAGCCAAGATCACACCATTGCACTCCAGCCTGGGCAACAGAGTGAGAGCCCATCTCATAAATAAATAAGCAGTCTAAAAGGAATATTTTATAATACTGCATTCAGTTTTGATTACTTCATTTTTTGCTTATTCATAGAATGAGCCTAGTCTGGAAAAATATGTAAACATAATCCATTTATTTTTAAAGCTTAGGTCTTTTAACTCCTGTTACTTAAAAAAAAAGGTGGGGGGGGGGCAGAAGATAAAAAACAGCATGTCTATTTCGTCATCCCTAGTAGTTATCTTGTTTTTATAATTTTATTTATTTTTGTTTTCTTCAGCTTAGAGTATACTTGCGAACATCAAATCTGGACAATGCCTTTGCTCATGTCACCAAAGCACAAGCAGAAACATTACTGCTTAGTGTCTTCCAGGACATGGTAATAGTATTTAGAGCAGACTGCTCAATATGCCTTTACAGTATTGAAAGAAAATCTGATGGGTAAGTATCTGGCATAAGAAGTCACTTTTTGCTCCTATTTATCACGTTTCTCTTTTGTAGTTTTTGTTTTCTCAAAACAATTATTTCACTTTTATATTTAATCTCCATTTTGTTAAAAGTAAACAAAAGCAAGGAGTTTAAATCAGTGATACTGATATAGTAGCTAAGAAAAAAGAAATATTCTACACTAACTTCTTTAGCTTATCTTCCTGGGGTCATTTGAAAAACTAGTTTGGGATGAGGTAAACCCTTAGAAAAACCTAAATTTTTTTCACAGCCTTGAAAATAAATGGTTACTGACTCTCCTTGTGTTCCCAGTAGTTGGTGGGAATTTGAAGAAGTTCCACAGCTTTAAGACTGTAGGAAGCATGTCCTTAGCAAACTGACGTATATTTTCACTGAGCTAGATGGCTATAGTCTGGGACACTAAAAATCAGCTGTCTTGTTGCTGCAGCATGTTGCCTTGTAGTTGTCTTGGCATCTGGTCTATTTGCAGCATATTTAGATGATACCTCTTGAGTTATATTTTTTGTTTTCACAGGTTGATCGAAGTATGTATTTACTTAAATAGCACAGTGATTGAAGAGTAATGCAAGATAAAAATTAAGACATCTCATTAGCCTCAGTGATTGAACCTTCATTCTTTCTTAACTAGTTTTTTCCACTTAAATATTTGTATTCTTATAGCTTCTTCCCTAGTTTTCATCTTCCCTCCTGTTTCTTACTCCCTTTCTTTCTCTCTCATCCCCATGTATGTTCTCTGGTTCCCCTCAACCTTGCCTACTTCTTGATCGAAGGATATGTAGGGAGAAGATGATAGGTAGAAGACATCTGAATCTTCCATAAGCATGAAATCTAATGCTATTACTAGTGGAAAAGAAAGAAAATCTTATTAGCATTGTTGTTGAGGTATGTGGGTTTCTTTTGTTTTTACAGTCCAAATACTACTGCTGGTATTCAAGTTCTTCAGGAGGTTTCCATGTCACGCTACATTCCTCACCCTTTCCTGGTAGTATCTGTCACTCTGACATCAGTGAGTACAGAAAATGGAATCACCTTGAAAATGCCACAGCAGGTACCATTCCATTATCAGAGCTGTTTGGAGTTTACATCTCAGTTTTTAGTATTCGAGTTCATATTAGTAACTATTTCAGCAAATAAATGCTAAGTGTCTAAAATTCACCTTGTATGAGAATGCTGGATTACAGTGGCAAATTAAAAAGACGTGGTTTCTGCTTAGGCATTAAATAAATAATTACATACATAATGAATTCTTCCTGTTATGTGTACCAAAAGGTAGTATGCATTACTGTGAGAGCATATATCCAAAACCTAGTATAGTCTGAATAATCAAAGATTTCTGTATCATTTAAATTGAAACCCGGAGAATAAGTAGAGATTATCTAAGAGGGGATGGATTTTCAGGTGGAAGGAACAGTAGTGCAAAGGCCCATAGACAAGAGAGAACATGACACACTCAGGGAATTGGAAGAATTTTAGAGTGACTGGGACATGGAAGGTGAGAGAGGATATGAGTTTTGTAGATAATATTGATAATTTTCGACTTTGACTTTAAGCCTAAAGTGTTTTAAGTTAGGTGTTATTACAGCTAAGCTTTATAATGTTTGCTTTACAAAACTACTGTAGGGAGAGCAACTGGGAGGCCATTGTAACGATCTGGGTCAGCGGTGTTCGGAGTCTGAACTTGGCCAGTGAAAAAGGAAATGGAAAGAAATAGAATGAGTACAGAATAGCAAGGGCTTCATAATTAGTTAATTATGAGGAAAGAGAAAGTGTAATCCCATAGTTTCTGGGTAAAGTAACAGGGTAAGAAGTAGGGCCACCAGGACCCACATTGCGTAACTTCCTATTTCAGTGTTTTCTAAACTTGGTGTCAACTGGGAACCTGTTGTCAGAGGAAAATTCTGTGTAGATTTGTCATCCCTGTCTGCCCAGTCAGTCTTTTACTTCCTGTCAAGGCACTTCCGTCAAACCTCAGCCCTCCATAAAATAATTAGAAAACAGTGAACTAGACTAACCAGTTATGGGGAATTTAATATTATTTATATGAATCTAAAATTGATTTGTTACAATCTATCCCATTTCTCTATTCTTTGTAACAAGACATTATAAAAGCTACTCCCTATTCTACATGATGGCCCTCAAAATATTTGCAGACAGTTATCATTCCTTGGCTTCTCCTTCTCTCCTCAAACCTCTCTGTCTTCTTATCTACATGCTAAATACTTCCATATCTCTAACTGTTTCATGTGACATGTCTCCAACTGTTTCATGTGATGTTTCTTCTAGACCCCTTAACCATTTTGGTCTCTCTTTTTGGGTTTTGGGTTTTTTTTTTTTTTTCCTGTTTTTTGAAATGGAGTCTCACTCTGTTGCCAGGCTGGAATGCAGTGGCGCAATCTCGGCTCACTGCAACCTCTGCCTCCCAGGTTCAAGTGATTCTCCTGCCTCAGCCTCCCAAGTAGTTAGGACTACAGGCATGTGCCACCATGCCCAGCTAATTTTTGTATTTTTAGTAGAGACAGGGTTTCATCATGTTGGCCAGGATGGTCTCAATCTCTTGACCTCGTGATCCACCCACCTCGGCCTCCCAAAGTGCTGGGATTACAGGCGTGAGCCACGGCACCTGGCCTTGGTCTCCCTTCTGTAGGTAAAATTTGTTTTCTTTTTTAAAATACAGCTCCCATTTCCTCCGCAAACCATATTTAATGGTAACCAGTTAGTCCTAACTGATAAGGGAATTTACTGTTTTACTGAAGTCTAGATAAAAGGTGTGAAAAAAAGTGACAATTTAAAAATCATTTTGCAGTCCTGAGTGATGCAAAATCAATCAGCAAAATCAATTTTAGTGATGCTAATCAATCTTAGCATCACTAAAAATGGGAAAATCAGATGTGTTATGCTTCTTGAGGTGATATAACATGAAGTTCACAAGAATGATTGCCAAAAACCTTGAACCCGAATCAGATCAAGCAGAGAGTCATCTTCCATTCAAGTCTAATTTACACCACAAGGAAGCAGAATACAAGACATTCTGTTGGACAGCTACAAGTCACTAACATGGAGGAAGAAGGAGCAGATCTTCTAGATTAAATAAGACTTTGAAACTGTACCAACCAAATGCAGTGGGTAAAACTCCTTTGTGAGGCAAATGTAATAATCACTGCCCTACAGAACCAACTCAGTAAGTTCATCTGTATCTTCATTCAACCCAGCTATAAAAAGACACTGTTGAAACAATTAGAGATATTTAAATACTAATGAAGAGAGAAACTAGAGAATAATTGTAAATTTTATTGGATGTGATACTAGCATTGTGGCTATGTAAGCAAATGTCCAGATATTTTAGGAATGCATATGAAACATAGGAGTAAAATGGGTAGCATATCTTACTTGAAAATACTCGGACAAAACTGAAAAAAAAAAAAAAAAGGGATGGATGGAGCAAATAGGGCAAATCTTGATAATTGTGCAGCTGGATAATGGCAGTATGAAAGTTCATTATACTGTTCTCCATACTTTTAATTATGTTTAAAGTTTTCATATTTTAAAAAGTACTCTTGTATATCCCAGATAGAGTAGGCAGCCAAGTGGCATCAGTAGTACTCTGTACCATGTTTTGAGAGGGCCTTTCACAAAGAGAAGATATTTAACTTGGCTAGAGCAGATTAAGAAGTTAAAATGGACTGATTACTACAGAGGGAAGACAAAGCTAGAGCAAAGTAAGTCTTGATTTAATACTAAAGATTAAAAAATAATAGTAGTAACAGTGAGAACTCTTCAACAGCATGGTAGCCTCTCCATGACAGAGTGAGCTCCTTGTTACTGAAATTCTCATAGAGAATCATCTGCCAGGGATCTTTTTAGGGTGAGAGATGGAGTTTGGGGTTCCTTCAAATGTAGGGTTTTGAGCATACAGGTAGCATAATACCTATTCACTGAAGAAAAGAGAAGTGTACTTTTTTAATGAAGTAGTATGAAATGTGGTGAAATCTACCACCTTAAAACTTAAGGTAGTCATTATAAACATTAGTCATATTGTGGTAAATTACAGTATATGCCTTTAAGGTCTTTTGAAGTGTATGCCAGTCCCCAGTCATGCTGTTTTGCTGCAGGTGTTTGTGTCTTTTTCTTTTTCCTCTGCCATCTAGCTACATTTTACTGTTACCTAGGTGTCTGACTCTTCCAGTTCCCACACATCTAAATTCCATGTTCACTTCTCATACCTCCAAATTATTTTCTGGACAGATACCCATTTTTTTTATTTAGTTATTTCTTTATACACAATCTCCTGTAGCAGTAAGCAAGAGCAGTTTGTATAGCTGAGTATTTTGTAACTAGAATATATAGGCTGTTTTCTTGATGAACCCTAAATGATATTGGCAGCTTAAATTCAGCCAGCCAGCATGCAGCAAAGCCTGGCTCACAATCCCAAAACTTTTGAATGCTCATTTTTTCCTTCCTGAAACTCTTTCCTTTTGTTCATGTAACACTAGGCTTCCCTGTTTCTCTTTTGCCTTCACAAGCTCAGGTGATGGCCCTCTGCTCTTTTCACCCTGGCTACTGTGCCTAAGAAACTTCTGTCTGAGGAGTTTTATAATGCTGGTACAGTCATCTGTGATTTAGTCATTGCTCACATTTTTACTTGGAAGTCTTTAAGATTTTTTTTTAATTAAATGGGCCAAAAAGAAAAAGGGAAACTCTTTGATTTTCCCTTCCCTAATTTCTCTTCTTACCTTCTATCAGTGATAACTTCAATTTCTCTAGCACCTCAGCTAACCTGAAAACTGTCTTTGGCTCATCTCTTTTTCTACCTTTCATGTCTTGGATAGCAGTAAGTTCTGTTTTTTTAATCAAAATGTTCCTTCCTCTTTACAGGTAGAAATGATTTGATATCTGAGATTCCCTTGAAAACAGGGCTGCTCATACTTTAATGTGCATAATTGTTTAAGCTGGGTAATAGCGCTCAATAGGAAATCATTATACTGAGGTCTCTGAGGATTGATTGAAATTTTTCATAATAAAAAGGCATACTTTTTTCATTTCTGAAGTCAACCCCATGAAATCTGCCTCTCCTCAGTATCCTGATTAAGTCTGATTTTTTAATAACTGTCTTATTCAAGAACCATAAGTAGTGGCTTCTTTCCTGCTGCTCTTTTACCTGGCTTTTTAAATCCTCCTTGAAGGTCTGTTACCATCCAGCTTTGTTCTCATAGTGTCCCTAGTCTAGCCAGACTCTTCTCAGTTTCCCAGTAGTTCCCTGTCTTCGTTTTCATTGCATACTTCCACTGGAATACCAACCCTTACTCTTCCACTCTTAAAGTCTTCCTCATCTGTCAAGCTCCACTGCATCCTTTTAAACTTTTCTGTAGTTATGGCAGCTAGATCACTGAAGTGATCTCTCATTTTGATAAACTTCTGAAGTTCTCTTAGTTTTTTCAAGATGATTCAAGTCTGCCCTCAGTCTTACGTCATTGGTGGTGTTCATTAATTGCATTATGTGTTAAGCTTTGTACCATACTAGCTATACATAGTAAAACCTCAATAAATATTATAGATTATTTAACATATAAACTTTATGGATTGGGGAAAAATGCCAAAAGCATACCTATACAGAAGTATGAATTTAGCTGCTTTTTCTTAAATTTCAGTCTCGTGGTGCAGAGAGCATTATGTTAAACCTAGCAGGACAGCTCATCATGATGCAGAGGGACAGGTCAGGCCCACAGATCCAGGAGAAGGACAGTAGCCCTAACCAAAGGAAACTTGTGAGTAAAGTGCAAGTCATTTCATTTCAAACATTAAGAAGGTATGGGAGGAGGATAAAGGAACGAAAGAATTTAAGAGAATAATATTTTATGATTTGGAAACTGAGAAATTAGGTCCATATAATTAGTGTTAAGCCTCTGGGTGTAAGACTGGCTGACTGAAGGATAAGGTCCCAAAATGATCATGACATGTTCCATACTTCACATGTTACTGCTTAGGCATCATTCATTGAAAATTCTAATGGAAAATAGGGATAGACTGGTGAAGTTCATGGGTTGTTTTGTTTTTAGATTTAAGTGTGTATGCTTTAAAAGGCAAGATACTTTTATTAACTGTAATTCTAAATAGATCCCTTGCTTTCCCCAGAAAGATACTATACTACCATTTGAAAGACTTAGTAAACTAGTATCTAGAAACTTAACCTACAAATTTAATAGGAAAACAACCTGATTCTTGTCTTTCCTTTTCAGCTGCCATTCTGTCCTCCTGTTGTACTAGCCCAGTCTGTTGAAAATGTCTGGACAACGTGTCGAGCAAATAAACAGAAACGTCACCTTCTAGAGGCCCTCTGGCTGAGCTGTGGTGGTGCAGGGATGAAAGTTTGGCTCCCTCTCTTCCCGAGGGATCATCGCAAGCCCCATTCTTTCTTGTCCCAGCGGATCATGCTGCCTTTCCACATCAACATTTACCCCCTAGCTGTTCTGTTTGAAGATGCTTTAGTCCTTGGTGCTGTCAATGACACTTTGCTCTATGATTCTTTGTATACTCGGAACAATGCTAGAGAACAGCTGGAGGTGCTCTTCCCTTTCTGTGTTGTGGAGAGAACCTCTCAGATCTACCTCCACCACATTCTACGTCAACTTCTGGTCAGAAACCTTGGGGAGCAAGCCTTGCTCTTGGCCCAGTCCTGTGCCGCATTACCTTACTTCCCTCATGTGCTGGAGCTCATGCTCCATGAAGTACTGGAAGAAGAAGCTACCTCACGGGAGCCCATTCCCGACCCTCTGCTTCCCACTGTGGCAAAATTTATCACCGAGTTCCCCCTCTTCCTGCAGACAGTTGTCCATTGTGCCAGGAAGACCGAATATGCCCTGTGGAATTACCTTTTTGCAGCTGTTGGAAACCCTAAGAACTTGTTTGAGGAATGTTTGATGGCTCAGGATTTGGACACAGCTGCCTCTTACCTTATTATTTTACAGGTAACAATTCTCTTCTTATAAAGGGGCAAGAATTAATGAGCTTAAACTTAGGAAAATAGAAATGTCCTGGTTTGGCACCATGATTGTGTTTATGGAATTCATAGTCAAATTTTCTGTTTATGTATTTAATTTGAATTCAGACAGATTTCTTTGCATGTCATAAAGTAACAGTGCAGAGATTTTTTCCTGTTTGTCCATCATAGGCCTAAAACAGATTAATGAGTTCAGAGTAGTATTTTGAAAATTTAATATATTGGAGAAATTTAATATATATGTTAGAATACATATTGGAACATGTAAGAAATATTACATAAGATTATTGAAATATTACATAAGAAATATAGCAAAGAAAGTATTATTTGGGATATTAGTGAGTTTGAGCTCTCCACAATAGTAGATTTATTTCCTTTTAGTATGAGTTGCTGAGGGGACATTTCTTAGAGCATGCTCATAACAGAGCACCTTGAGCTAGTCTCCTCAAAGCAAGCTGAGAAGGCTCAGGCCTGCCACAGCACAGACCCTCACAGCACACAGGTTTTCTCAAAATAATGGCTTCTTTGCAACTCCTGAAAATTTATTTCATTAGATATTTGACAAAAGGGCTTGACGGTTGATAGGCTATGCTTAAAGATTCTTTACAGTTCCTGCAAAGTTGTTTTCATTGATATAAGAAGCTAACTATAAACCTGGTTTAAATCTCCGCCTGAAGCAGATTTCCTGTCAGCTTCTTTGCTTCATGACAATGGACTGACACCAGAGGAGACACTCAAGCAGAGAGACCAGGGGGCCTTGAAGTATGATTCCATGGCAAGCCCTAAAGAAAAAGACATAGTATTTTAAAAATAGAATCAAAATGCATGCAGCAGTTTTTTGGTTCTGGGTCACTCCCTGCAACTTCAGTGATCTCCCTAACAGTGTAATTTTTTTTCTCCAGCAGAATTCCTAAGTTGCTATGGAATGGTAGATGATAACTACAGTTAAAGTTGTCTATTAGGCAACTTTCCATGAAGACCAAAATAGGCAGGTTAAATTTGTGAAAGAAAAATGGAGGATTCTGGATGTGCAGCAGGACTTTACTACTTGCTGTTGCCCAAAGCAAAGATTTTAGTCACATCCTCAGAAAACTGCAACAGGAGACAAACCTGACCTTTCTTGGAGTCGGGCAAACCTCCCTTTTTTTTTTTTTTCATTTTCTGCTGATCTTCAACAATTTACTTAACTCAGTTTCCATACCTGTAAAATACAAACGATACGCCTATCTGCAGAGTCACTGGGAGAAAAAAATGAAATAATGAATTAAAGTATAGTATGGTATCTGGCATGTAGTGGGATTTTAATAAATTATAGTTTACTAACCTCAGAAGAGTACTTGCCTCACTTTTCCTTGTACAGTAATTTTTAATCTTACTATTAAACTAACCCTTATGGTGGTGTGGCTACATTCTTTGAGTTTAGAAAACTGTGGAGATAAATAATTGCTCATATCTTCCCAAATGGTGTAGTATAAAAAGAATGCTGTCCTGGTTGTTTTTGTAGAATATGGAAGTCCCTGCAGTAAGTAGGCAACATGCCACCCTTCTATTCAATACAGCACTAGAACAAGGCAAGTGGGACCTTTGTCGACACATGATTCGATTTCTTAAAGCCATTGGCTCTGGAGAATCTGAGACACCTCCATCCACACCCACAGCTCAGGTTAGTTGCAAAAGTTACACATCTTCTCTAGGCCATACACCCATGTGGCATCTTTCTCTAACACTACTGCATATTGTGTGTGATCCTAGGAACCCAGTTCAAGTGGTGGATTTGAGTTCTTCAGGAATCGAAGCATCAGTTTATCCCAGTCAGCTGAAAATGTTCCTCCCAGTAAATTCAGTTTACAGAAAACACTAAGCATGCCATCTGGTCCCTCTGGAAAAAGGTAAAATAATAAAGAGTCATTACTGCTTTTTGGGCATCCATGACACATGGCATTTCAGGACATTTACAAAATTAGGTCTTAATGAAAACAACTATTTAATCCAATTGCAGTTTCCTTTTCAATTCCCAAAAAGCAGAGGCCACACAGAAGGCTTCCCTTTTTTCTTCCTCCCAAGTTCACTTCTGTACTCTTTGTATAGTTTCTGCCCCATTTTCTAGAATAGGTTTTGATGTACCTGTTCTGACTGTAACAAACTTTGTTTGTTGGCTTATTTGTTTAAGACAGAGTCTCACTCTGTCCCCCAGGCTGGAGTGCAGTGGTACCATCTCAGCTCATTGCAACCTCTACCTCCAGGGTTCAAGCGATTCTCCTGCCTCGACCACCCGAGTAGCCGGGATTACAGGCATGCGCTACCATGCCCAACTAATTTTCATATTTTTAGTAGAGACAGGGTTTCACCATGTTGCCCAGGCTAGTCTAAAGCTCCTTGCCTCAAGTGATCTGCCCTCCTTAGCGTCCCAAAGTGCCAGGATTACAAGCGTGAGCTACCCTACCTGGCCAAATGCCACAAACTTTTTTTTTTTCCATAAGCTATTGGGGTACAGGTGGTATTTGGTTACATGAGTAAGTTCTTTAGTGGTAATTTATGAGATTTCAGTGCATCCATCACCCGAGAAGTATACACTGTACCATATTTGTTGTCTTTTATCCCTTGCCCCCCTCGCTTTTTTCCCCCAAATCCCCAAAGTCCATTTATATCATTCTCATGCCTTTGCCTCCTCATAGCTTAACTCCCACGTATCAGTGAGAACATACAATGTTTGGTTTTCCATTCCTGAGTTACTTTACTTAGAATAATAGTCTCCAATCTCATCGAGGTCATTGCAAATGCTGTTAAATCATTCCTTTTTGTGGCTGATGTAGTAGTAGTAGTAGTCCATCATGTATGTGTGTATACACATATATGCACACACACACACACACACACACACACACACAACAGTTTTTTATACACTCATTGATTGATGGGCATTTCGGTGGTTCCATGATTTTGCAATTGTGAATTGTGCTGCTATAAACATGCATGTGCAAGTATGTTTTTCGAATAATTACTTCTTTTCCTCTGGGTAGATACCCAGTAGTGGGATTGCTGGATCAAATAGTAGTTCTACTTTTAGTTCTTCAAGGAATCTCCACACTGTTTTCCATAGCAGCTGTACTAGTTTACATTCACACGAGCAGTGTAGAAGTATTGACTGATTACCACATCCACGCCAACATCTACTGTTGTTTAATTTTTTGATTACAGTCATTCTTGCAGGAGTAAGGTGGCATCACATTGTGGTTTTGATTTGAAAATGCAACTTTTAAATTACCTCTGATGATAGAGGACCAAAGTAAAAAGGAAGATAGATAAATCTGTAGGTAATCCAAAAGCCTTCTTAAAGTCAGTAATTTTCCCTTTCTTCTAGTTATACCTTTTAATAAAAAATAAAAATTTAGTGCTAATGCATTTCACTGTCCTGTGACCTATTGATAAGAGAAGTTATTAAACAGTGGGGGAGCCAAAGGAATTGTATGCTGGAGACTGAAACTGCTATCACCTATAGATAGGATATTGTCTTCTGAGAGATGACTATGAATTTACACTAAACATTATCAAATCATGAGAATTTCCTCTGGTTTGTGAGGCCTGTGTATTCCTTCCTATGTGCTTGTCTCATTTTTTCCTTACTTAATCCTTTCTTTTATATTGTTTATATTCTCTTTTTTCTTTTTTTTTCAGGACAGCATGAACATATGTTTATATTGTTACGACAGTGCCTGGCACATAGTGAGAGCTTACTGAACATTTGTTATTGTCATGTTTTACTGTTTATTAACAAGTGCTTACTACATACCAGGTCCTGTTCTAAGCAATTACATCCATAGTCTTTTGTTGTTGTTGTTGATACAGTTTCGCTCTTGTTGCCCAGGCTGATGAACTGGGGCAACCTTGGCTCACTGCAAACTCCGCCTCCCAGGTTCAAGTGATTCTCCTGCCTCAGCCTCCTGAGTAGCTAGATTACAGGTGCCTGCCACCACGCCCGGCTAATATTTTTTTGTATTTTTAGTAGAGACGGGGTTTCATGTTGGCCAGGCTGGTGTTGAACTCCTGACTTCAGGTGATCCGCCCACCTTGGCCTCCCAGAGTGCTGGGATTACAGACTTGAGCCACTGTGCCTGGCCAGGTCCTTTAAATAACTCTGTGAGAGTTACCCACATTGCACAGGTAAAGAAACAGAGGCCTAGGAAAATAAACTTAGTTATGTTCACACAACAAATGAGTGGCAGAGCCAAGATCTGAATCCAGGCAGTCCTGCATTAGAGACCAGGCTCTTTACCCCACCACTAAACTGCCTCTCACTTAAAGTACCACATTATCCAATTACCAGTCCAGTTCCCCCACATTAGCTCATGTGAGTCAGGGATGAAGACTATACGTAGTCAAGTTGTAATTTATAAAAGTTGGTTTTAGGACTGTGAAGGTGGCTCACACCTGTAATTCCAGCACTTTGGGAGGCCAACGTGGGAGGATTGCTTGAGGCCAGGAGTTCAAAATGAACCTGGGCAACATAGCAAGATCCCATCTCTGCAAAAATAAAAATAAATTAGCCAGGCACGGTGGCAGGCACCTGTAGTCCCAGCTACTTGGGAGGCTTAGGTAGGGAAGATAGCCTAAGCCCAGGAGTTTCGGGTTGCAGTGAGCCATGATCACATCACTGCACTCCAGACTGGGTGACACTATGAAACCTTGTCATTTAAGAAAAAATAAAATTGGTTTTCTTTTCATATATCTGCATGACTCACACTGAGAAATTTAATTTCATTTTGCCTGCCTGTCCTTAGTTTCTTTGATGTGTTCTCCTTCCCTCTTCTCATTGGGCTTTTCAAATACAGCATGGGTTTTTTCACTTTCTTTCCATCAGCCACTCATCACTTACTTCCCAGTCTGACTTTTTCTGTCCCTTTTCCCTATTCCCTGTATTCATTCTCCAAATGTCTTAAAAGCCTACTGTGTTCCAGGGGTTGTGGTGTCACATGGAGGAGAAGCCCTGATGCTTTATCTTCATTGTCAATGAGAATTGGTTCTTGGATCGCTTGTCTCCTTGTCATCTTTATCAATACTACTGCATAATAAGTATGTGAAATCCTGCAGTAAAGCTTATTCTGGAGAAACAATCTTGTGTTTCCACTTACAGATGGAGCAAAGACAGTGACTGTGCTGAGAACATGTATATTGACATGATGCTCTGGAGACATGCTCGACGCCTCTTAGAAGATGTGAGGTTAAAGGACCTTGGCTGCTTTGCAGCCCAGCTGGGCTTTGAACTAATTAGTTGGCTATGCAAGGAACGTACCCGAGCCGCCCGGGTAGACAACTTTGTAATAGCCCTGAAGAAACTGCACAAAGATTTCCTGTGGCCACTTCCAATTATCCCAGCCTCTTCCATCAATTCTCCTTTCAAAAACGGGAAATATCGAACCGGTAATGTAGACTTCGTGTCACTTGTACAAGGAGAATTGTATTTTACGCCATGTATTTAGACATTTTATTCGTTGATATTCAAGGGATTATTTTTATTCCAAACTTAGGAGTGGATAAAAGCGAACTTTTTGTACATCAGTTGGAATGTCCACTGCTTGACCAAGGATGTAAATAAAGTAGAACCTTTTTCTTGAAATCTTATGACCTTGAATTCAAAAATCTAATCATTCTTGGATTATAAAGAAGTTGAGAACTAGCTGAATATAAAAGCTACCATGCTTATGTTATTGTGGGAAGGAGTTCTGGAACCAGATAGACAAGGACCTCAAAATAAGACGACAGAACTCATTCTAGGGAAACAGGCCACCTTCTTAACTAGGAGAGGACAAACTGAAAGTGTATATTTTGGTGAAAGAAAAATTTAAAGTTTTTAAATTCAGGTCTTTTTATGAAGACTGTTCTAATTATTATTTATGAATATCAAAACCAAAACTTTTAACTTTGGCATTTGGAAACTTCATGTCCTCTTAAGAGCCAAAGCAAATCACTTAGAAGCTCAACATAATATATAAGTTTTGCCTAGCTCCAGTAAGAGATAGGATGATGTAACCGTTAGGTGATATTGTGTGGTCAGTCTATTGTGTTACAGTCACACGTCTCTAGTTTTGTGGCCGATACAGTTCAGGGCAGTAATTACCTTTGAACTGTTCTTATTTGGTAGGCAGATGAGGGAAGCTAAAAGAGCTCAATTGAAAATGTCAGTGTGTGCATCCTGAATTTCTTCCTTCTTTTCTCCTCCTCGGACCTACTCTGCAGTGGGAGAGCAGCTGTTAAAGTCTCAGTCAGCTGACCCGTTTTTAAATCTTGAGATGGATGCTGGCATCTCCAACATCCAGCGAAGTCAGAGCTGGCTCAGCAACATTGGCCCCACACATCATGAGATAGACACAGCTTCATCCCATGGACCACAAATGCAAGATGCCTTCTTGTCACCTTTATCTAATAAAGGTAAACGTCATTTTAAATCCTAGCTCTTCTTCAGTTCCTTTGAAGAAAGTTTATATGCTATAGCGCTTCAGAGATGGAGCTTCACTCTTTTTCTAACATGATGGAGGATTAACCATTTGTATCCGCTGGAGAGGTGGACAGTTTGTAGAACAAGGCCAAATTGGCCTTGACTGTACTTTGCTGTATTTATTATACATGAACAAAAAAATAGTACAGATCAACGTTAATAGATGAATCTTTTTAAATCAATACTGATGATAAGGAAACGCTAACTTTGAGCCCCAAGTAAGCAAAATGTTATCCTCATATAAAGAATTCCATTTTTATCATAATTAGATGTGGATAATAAAAAATTTTACTCCATTATCATTTTTTTCCCATTATCATTTTTACATTACTTTTCTTTTGGAATATGTGAGGCGGTAGTATTTTTTATTTCATTAATCAAAATCTGCGGTCTTTTGCTTTTTCTCTTGCTATATAGGTTCCTACGTAATATCCTTGATTTTGTCTCATGGCCTTAAAAGCTTGTAATATTTACTCTCTGGCCCTTTTACAAAAAAATGTACACCAATCTCTGCTCTATAGTAATGGGTAAATTACAAACTGAAGAGGTTTTGAAGCAATTTATGTTGGTATAGGGTTATAAAGTATAGGAGCTTAAACAGCAGTTTGTCAGAGTTTTGCAGTTTTTTTAGTGGTCAGGTATTTGTCTAATGTTTGATTATCGGTCGGTCCTCACTGTTACCTGAGTTACTATGTGAGGAGGCTTAGAGATCTCATTAGTTTTTTTTTCTAATTGTGGTAGACTACACAATTTATCAGCTTAATCATTTTTAAGCAGTTTGTAGTGTTTACACCCCATTGTTCTGCAGTCAACCTCCGGAACGCTCTTCATCTTCCAAGTGAAAACTCTGTATATGCTCTTTATTAACAACTCCCCATCCGTTCTTCCCCCCAGCCACTGGCAACCACCATTTTATTTTTTCTCTTTCTGAATTTGACTATTCTAGGTACTTCATATAAGGGAATCATACGGTGTTTCTGTCTTTTTGTGACCAGCTTATTTCACTTAGCATAATGTCCTCATGTTCATCCATGTTGGAGCATGTGTTACTCCTTTGTATGCAGATACCATGCATATTCATTTGATGGACACTTGCGTTGCTTCTACTTTTGGCCATTGTGAATTCTGCTGTGAATGTGGATATACATAATATTTCTGTGAGACTCTATTTTCAGTTCTTTTGAGTATACACATATTCAGAAATTGGACTGCTGGGTCATATCATAATTCTACTTGTAATTTTTTTGAGGAATCGCCATGTTTCCCATAGCAATTGCACCATTTTACATTCTCAGCAGTGGATGAGGGTTTTAATTTCGCCACATCTCACCAACACTCACTTTCTGTTTTTTGATAGTAGTCATCCTAATGAGTGTGAGGTGTTGCCATTACTTGTTTTAGAAAACTTTTTGAAAGAGATAATTTCAAATATATTAGAAGAGATAATATAGTGGGCTCCCCTCCGTCCCCCATGTGGCCATCACTCAGCTTCCATCACTAACGGCCACATTTGTTTAGTGTACTTCCCCCGTCCAGTATTAACTGAAGAAAATCCATGACACATTATCTATAAATATTTCAGTATTTTTCCTACAAGGACTCTTTAAGAATTATGACCAAAATACTATTATCATTCCGAAAAAAATCTGGTAATTCCTTGATACCATCAAATATTCAATAAGTCTTCAGATTTCCAATTATTTCATAAACATCAATTTTTTATAGGTTGTCAAGATTTAAATAAGGTTCACATATTGTGATTGTGTTCTTAATTCTCTTTTCAAGTGGATGTTCCCTACCATCTCCTTTTCCTTTCCTTGCAGTTTATTCATTGAAGAAATTTGATTTTGTGGATTTTACGACAATAATGATTTTGCTTATTATATCTTCATCGTTTAGTTTAACAGTTTCCTCTGTATTTCCTATAAATTAGTAGCTGAATGTAAAGACTTGGTCAAATTCTAGCCAGATTTTATTGAGGGAAGTGGGGAAGACTGCTTCATAGATGGTGGTAGTATGTTTTTCCATCTAAAGGTACATAATGTCTGGTTATCTAATTTTTAAAAAAATTATCTTCTATGTTCACATGGTAATTTTAGCCATGGGTTTCATGTTTTAATTTCAAGATCCTGAGAAATCAACATCTGAGGAACAGCTATATTTAAAATGAAAGGAAAATGTATTTTCTACAAGAAGCTGGTTTGTAACTTCTGGCAATTCTTCATCAGGTGATGAATGCAGTATTGGTTCAGCCACAGACTTGACTGAAAGTAGCTCCATGGTGGATGGAGATTGGACAATGGTGGATGAAAATTTCTCTACGCTCAGTTTAACTCAGTCAGAGCTGGAGCACATTTCCATGGAGTTGGCCAGTAAAGGGCCTCATAAATCCCAGGTCCAGCTTCGGTGAGTTTCTGGTCTATTTGAAATCACAGAATGCCTACTCAGAGTATTTGGGCATATAGGTATGGGGCTACTTTCCTAATAATCATTGCACTTCTGTGCGCATCTTATGGATCCTTCTTAGCATAAATCATTTTGTTTCTGCTTTTATTTAGGTATTTGCTACATATTTTCATGGAGGCAGGGTGCCTGGACTGGTGCATCGTTATAGGCCTGATTCTTAGAGAATCCTCAGTAATCAATCAGATTTTGGTTATTACACAGTCTTCAGAGGTAGATGGAGAGATGTTACAGAACATAAAGACAGGGCTACATGCAGTGGACCGATGGGCATCTACAGACTGGTAAGTGCTGCCTTACCATCTTTACATCTAATGTTTTAGGTTGGTGTCTCTTGGTGAATCCTGTCCTTTCACCTTAAGGCTTAGTTATGGTTCATGTATTATACTTATACATTATGATGTTCATTTTTAAGCTACTTTCTTTAGTAATCATTCTATACCCAGCTGTTTAAATGAATAATATCCATCGAGTAAAGTTACAGTGTTGGTCAGTGTATAATTTATACTGTGAATGCATGTCACTGACTTAAGATTGATGCAGTGCAAATGAGCTTAGAATTAGACTGGAACTTCATATTTGCAGTCCTGTGGAGATGGAAACTATAATCTAAAAATGTCTACTTGAAAAGTCTCAAAGTTAAGGTCCATGTCAATTTAACATTCCTTGGCAGTTACAAGCAAATCCAAATTAGAATTGTGGTGGCAGTTAAGAGCCTTGGACTCTAGCCCTGTCTTTATTACCAGTTATATGCATATTCGGGGCTAGTTACTTCCCTTACTTGGATCTGGTTTTCCTTCATTGCCAAATGCCTTTAGGTTAGATGTTGTCTGAAGGTCCTTTCTTGAGTCTAAACTCCTGTTGGCTTTTCAACTGTAAAATACAATTTTTAGTTGTAATACTGTTTCTAAAACATCAGCCTTTGCCCCTAGCGCTTAGAAACTTAAGCCTCAGGCTTATGCAACATGCAGCCCCCTCTGTGCTGGGCAGGACACCCAAGCAGCCTTTCCTCCCTACCTTCTTTGCTTCCTCCCTCCCCTCATAATCTGTCATTGTCCTTACCATATCAATGTTTAGTAGGAGTTTATCTGTAACATTCTACCAAACCTTTTGAATTATGGCAGATGAGCTAATGTTTTTTTTCTCTACATAGTCCTGGATATAAGCCATTTTTAAACATCATTAAGCCGCAACTGCAGAAGCTCAGTGAGATAACAGAAGAGCAAGTCCAGCCAGATGCCTTCCAGCCAATAACTGTGGGTAAGACTCCTGAACAGAGTAGCCCCCGGGCAGAGGAGAGCAGGGGCTCCTCCAGCCATGGAAGCATCCCCCAGAGTGAAGTCGGCAGTAGCAGTATGGTCAGCCGGAAAGAGGAGGACATAGCCCAAGCAGAGGAGGAAGAACCTTTCCAGGATGGGACTTACGACTGTTCTGTGTCCTAACAACCGTGAGGTTCTGTCACAGTGGGGCAGTATTAATTAGCAGCAGCACGCAGCTCTACGTTGTAACCTAGTTGGCTGATGTAACGGGAGAACTCAGTTCAGAGACTCTTTGGTAAAGTATTATTAGATTTTAACTAATTCTTGTCTAAGAAATCTTTTTGACTCCATAAAAATGTGATATAAAGAGCATCTTTCATAAAAAATTTTTAAGCTGCAGTGAAAAGTAAATACTGTATAGATGTACATGGGAATATTTTGGTTTTACTCAGAGGTTGATAGCTCTTAAACCATAGGAATTGTTTTGTCCTAGGTGAGCTTACTTTTTCACTACTTAACAGCTTCTTATGTTTCCTGGTTCTGCATTACGTCCAGACTGCTTTTTAAAAAAAATGCTAAGGTGCTTGCTGTAGTTTATCAGGTACTTAAGCTACCTACCTGTTTGCTCCCTTGGATAGAACTCGCTGGACTCCTTAATCAGTCCTGAATAGATACCTACCCTGGAGCACAGTATGTGCCAGTGCGACAGAAACATTCTCTTTGGCTTTACTAGCCCATTAAATTCCAGTCCAGAATTGATGGAAGCTACTGACCTGTGGTTGGTGAGTTGAGGTGCTTGTTTTAGCAAGCTTGATTCCCATTAGATCAGTGTGGGCACAGGTCTGAGGGGTTCTTCTCAATTATGCTGTTAGATACCACTGAACTATTTTGTATTAAGGAACAGTATCTTTTTGTGAATACTCTTGTGTAAATACACCCAAAGGCACTGTTCATATTTTTAGGGCTTGTATTATAATTTGTAAGCTTTTAACGCTGGATTCTGCATGTCTACAGATACAAGGATAGGGCTTGCTCCTCTTTGTAAATTGAGGAAGACAGAATTTTTGGCTTGGTCATGAAGTAATGGAAATGATCACACTGATCATGAAATGCAGCAGGTTTTGTGCAAATTAATGTAGTTTTATTTATTACTTTTGTAAATTGAATAAAGATGGACTTCTATGTAAATAGACTGCTGAATCCTGTATTATCACAGCTACTAAAAATTAGTATGTAAAGAATGCATTCTTCATTGTAAACTTAAAATATTTTATGTACTTCTAGAAATGACTTAAATTTGTTTTCATACATTATGAAAACAGAACTGCATACTCCTTAATTGCTTTAGACTAAACACACATCCACTGTATGTAATTCTAATTACCTTATAACAGTATTAATTTAGACAGCTTGTTTGTACTGTGCAATTTGAACAAGGAATGCAATGTTATTTTTTACAAAAAACTTGTTTATTTTTATAATAACAATGTATTTGATGTGGACCAAATTCGTACCACTATCTAAAACACCCTCTTTTCTCATAGTGCAATTGTAGTTTAGAAACAAAACTTGGTCCTGTCTCCTTGGTTTTTAAAAGTAAATGGCTAGATTTAGTTGTCTTAACCAGGTTTCCTTTGAAGAGAAACTCAAAACCATTTTGAAACTGCTTAGTTCAGAATTCTTCAAAGTATTTAAAAGTACTGAGTTGGGTAATATACTATCATTTACTTTTTACATTACAAGTGCAATAATTTCCCAAAATAAAACTCCCGAATGGGTGGAGTATGTGATTATTGGTACCTGGTCCTTCTGGTGCTATTTTTATTTAAGTTTTTGTTTCAAACCACCTTTCCCTGAATCTTAAGATAATGTTTTGCATGTGAGTACATGCAGCCCAGCAAGAAACTTAAAAACTGAACTCTCTTCTCCTGTCGTAGTCCATTAAGGAGAAGAACCAGCATTGCTTTTGTGTTTGGTGTGAATATTCAGTCAATAAAAATGATTTACCATTACAGAGAACTGTGATCTTCTCAAGTATCTTAAATAAAACACTGTGCTACTGAGTTCACCTCACATTCTTGAAAGCAGGGCACCAGTAAGTTAACTGTATTCCTGTGGGTTAGGCCATGAATGAATCTTTTTTTTTAACAAAATATTCCTTTTTCAACTAATAGAAATAGGTCCCACAGCAAGAAATTTGGCAGGTTTACAGAAAATTTGGCAATTTATTTGTTATATAATTTAATTTTTAAAACTCCATTTTTATTTTGTGTTGTTTGGTTCACATATCAACTGTTTAAGCCATAATTTTAGCCAGTGAATTTAAATATTCAGCATAATTATTTGAGGTTTACTAGATGCATTTATTAATAAGTTATTTGCTGAAACCAAAACAGGAAGTCATTGGGGTATGGGAATAAAATCAACCTTTGCTTGTAATTAAAGTTGCTGCTATTTCTGTAATGTGTATTTTTCCCCACTTTGTAAAGGGCAATAAAACCATTACACAAACTTTTGTTTATTCATCATCTCAGGTTAACGACAAAAGCCACGAAAATCATGTTTTCATTATATAATTCTGTTTCTTAGAATTCTCCTTATCAAATAACTAGAAATTCAGACCTATTTATTTAAAATATTTGTTTGTATGTAGATTTAGAATGGGAGCATCAAGAGTCAGCAACATTCTAGATGCCCGACAGTATACTATTGGTGGAAACAGTCCATATCGATGACATGGAAAATGTTCAAAATATAATAAATGACAGAAAATTATGTATAGTAAGATAACCACCAAGCAAACAAAATTTTACATGTAAGTATAGAGGAACCTAAGTGGGATTAAAAATTAGACTTTTTTCCATTTTCCTAAATATGCTTTTATTCTCCATGGATTTGCCTGTTCTGGACATTTCATATAAATGGAAACATATAGTATGTGGACTTCTCTGTCTCACTTCTTAACTTGGCTCCAAAACATGCTATTGTTTGTTATCTTGGCTGTAGCCATCCAAAGTTGTATATGAAGTGGTATCTCATCATAGGGATTGTCATTTACCTAATGGCTAATGTACATCTTCTCATAGGATTATTAGCCATTTGTATATCTTTGAAGAAAAATGTCTATTTAGGTCATTTCATTATTCATTAGCTGGAGTTTTATGTTCTAGATACTATGATATATATATATATATATATATATATATATATAGCAGATATTTCCTCATTCTGTTGGCTTTCTTTTCACTTTTTTTCCCTAGGCTTCAATATTCAAGGTTTTTTGTTTTTATTTTTAAGTGATGTTAATTACAGCATTTGAAGGGGAGGATATAATTCCACACAAAATAGAAGACTCTAAAATGTACCCATTAATACTGCTAAAAAACAAATTGGTAAGAATACAACAGAAGTCTGATTTAGATTCTGTGTCATTAACATGTGATTACAGTCACACAGTCTGAGTCATTTCACTTTCTTGATAGTGTCCTTTGAAACACCATTTTTCATTTTGATTAAGTCAAACTTATTTTTCTTTGGTTGCTTGTGCCTCCAGTGTTATGAATATTTATGCCTTAAGTTTTAAGAGTTTTATAGTTGCATCTCCTACATTTAGGTCTTTGATCCGTTTTAAGTTTTGTATATGGTATAAAAGATGTGATTTCATTCTTCTAACGTGGCTATTGTCAGAGCACCATTTATTGAAAAGGTTTTTTTCCCATTGTCAAAAATCAATCAACTATAGATGTATCGGTTTATTCATAGACTCTAAATTGTATTATAATGATCTGTAGTCTCTTCTTATGCCCATACCACATTGCTTTGATTTCTGTTGCTTTGCAGGAAATTTTGAAAGTGGGAGTCCTAAGTTTGTTTTTTCTAGGCTGTTTTGGCTATTCTAGGTCCCTTCTATTTCCATATGAATTTTAGGATCAGCTTATCAATTTCTCTACTAAACTAAAGGCATTTGGGATTTTGATAAGGACTGTATTCATGACATAAAGCAATGGGAAAAATACTGTCATATTAAGCCTTCCAGTCCATGAACATGTCTTTCCATTTATTGGGTTTTTAATGTCTTTTAACAATGAATTATAGTTTTTAGTAAGTCTCACACTTTTATTAGATTTATTCCTAAGTATTTTATTAATGCTATTGTAAAAAAGTGGAATTTTCTGGTTTTGGATTGCGTATATAAATACAGTTGCTTCTGTATATTGACATTGCATCATGCAACACTGAACTTTTCTTTTTCGTGGATTACTTAGGCTTTTCTATATTGAAGGTCATGTTGTTTGTTTGCAACCAGAGATAGTTTAAACTCTTCCTTTTCCATCTGGATACCTTTTCTTTATCCTGATACACTGTCCTGGATAGAGCCACCAGTACAATGCTTATTAAGTGGCAATAGTGGACATCCTTGTTGTCTTCTGATAGTGATGAAAGCGAGCTTCTTCCTCATAATTATGATGTTAGCTGTGGGTTTTTCATAGATAGCCTTTATCTGGTTGAGGATGGTCCCTTGTGTATAGTTTGTCTTTAATGAAAGACAAAACCCGCATGACTATTTCAATAGATGATGCAATGTTTGTTGAGTGTTTTCATCATGGAAGGGTTTTGGATTTTGGTTGTGGATCCAAAACCCTTCCATTATGAAAACACTCAACAAACATACATTGCATCTATTGAAATAGTCATGCGGGTTTTGTCCTTTATTAATAAGGTACATTACACTGATTTTTGAATGTTTTTGTTTTAAGAAAGAGTTTTGCTCTGTTACCCAGGCTGGAAGACAATGGCACAATCATGGTTTGCTGTAGTCTCAAACTCCTGAGCGTAAGCCACCCTCCCACCTCAGTTTCTCTAGTAGCTGGATCCACAAACACATACCACCATACCCTGCTAATTTTTTGGTTTTTAGTAGACACAGGGTTTTGCCATGCTGTCCAGGCCAGTCTCAAACTACTGGGCTTAAGTGATCTCCCTACCTTGGCCTCACAAAAAGTGCTGAGATGATAGCATGTGCCACCGTGCCTGGCCAACTTTCTAATTTTAAGCCAACCTTGCATCCCTGGCATAAATTTCTTTTGGTCATGGTGTAGAGCCAAACTGTAGAAAAGAAATTATCAACATGTTATATCTTTACAAATCAAATATGGAAGTAGAAGGGTCAAAAAATGCACTGATATATACCCCAAAACTCCCTACGTACTTTTAAAAAAGACAAAGAGCCATAACTGCATCTTGGCTTTACTGGCCCTAAAAGAAGACGGGCCAAAAAGAGAATATTCTCTAGGGCCAGTAACAGGACAGAAGTGGTTCAGCTGCTTCACCTTGTATTGAACTGTTTTTGTTTCTGAGAGAATTCACTCAGAAAGCTTAAATAACTTGCACAGAGATCTCTGAACTCAAAAGTTCATTCTCTATTTTGGTGAGTGGTGGTGCCCTTTCCTTCAGTGGAGATGAGAATAAGCAATGGGTCACTCTGGCTGAAGGACAATTTCTTCCATCCGTCCTACCCTTACTCCCCGCACCCCCAAAAGAACACCCTTTTTGCCCTTTGACATTTTTTTGCTAATGGGGATGATTTACCTAATAATTTCTGTGAAATATTTATAAGTACCATTTCATTCCAAGATAAAGGATTCCAACTGAAGAACACATTTCCATGTTACTTGCTGTCATGAGCCATCTAGGTCGTTTCTGTGGACATGGAATAACCCTTGAAAACGGGGGGATACATAAGAACACAGATCTGTTTTTGTGTTAAAAAGATACCAACCAGTATATTAAAAAGTTTATTTCAGTAACATTGTAAGGCAACAATTAATCCTCAGTAAGTCAGCAAACCAGTGATAAGAAATTGACAAACACTCCTACAGCTTCCTGAGTCAGCAGGCTGGCTTGTGGCTCCCTCAGTAGTAACGTCTTTAGGAATCCTATCATGCTTGTTTAAATACTTCATGTGACAGTCATTCTCAGGTCAAACACAAGAACGAACTACTGTGAAATCATTCTTCACACTTTTTCCCTGAATATGCAGTGCTGTACTACTAACAAATATTTAAATTCTGCAGAAAATAATGCATTCGTTAGTGACTGTGTTAGAGCTTGAAAAGACTCTAAGAAAAAATTTAATCTCGGCGTCTTCCAATGTGACAGACTGTGTGCTTAACAGGGCCATAAATACTGTGTATAATTATTTGACCATTTCTGGCATTAACGTCCCAGAATGTTACACAAGCCCTGAGACTAGTGAGCATCTTATTACTGACCTTGTACAATACCAAAGCTTCATAATGCTAAAGAAAACCAAAACAAAAGACAATGGTTTACACAGGGAAATAACCCAAAGGCAAAAGGAAAACGGTGATAATTTATTACTGAAAAAGAGTAAAGGCATCCTTTCCAAAGTGGGTGGAAATCACAGGGAACACTAATTGTATCAAGCACGGGGACGCAAAATAGGCCCATATTTTAAAAATGATTGAGAGATTATTACTTTTTCTCCACAACTGTGATTCTGTACAAGATATAAACCCTACAAACCTTATGTGCTACCCGACAGATAAAAGCAGCAGGAGCCATACTCTTGAAGCACTTGAGACTGATTTCTACAAAGTCCGGAAAAAGCAATGACTCCAGTGTGCAGTGCTGATGCATGTGACAGCCCAACATGTTATCATTCAGCTCTGGCTGCAGCCCTGCTATCTACATGGCCCCAGTTAGTTTTTAGGGAGTCACAGATTGGGCAGGCAATGAGGAGCCGGATTTTAAAAGCACATCGTACACATTAAACAAGCAGCCCAAGGACGTTTTCCTCCTGCATTGCACACTTACTGTGCTCGCTCTATTCAAATAGATCCACAGGCCACCTTTCAAGAGCATTCCTCTCTCATTTCCTCCATCATCCAAGATAAATCTAGCTACTCCTTTTTGTTTTAACTGTGCCTTGCAACGTTTTACATTTCCTGATGATAAAAAGCAAGCTTGCACAGTTTACCACTGATCTCACCAACCCCCTCACTGCTGGACCAAAAAGCCATGAGAGGTACTGCTGTGATATACCTTACAAGCTACATGGCCATCTTCAAAATGAAAACCACCTTTAAGTCCTCATGCTACCATGATGCAGGATCTGAATCACCCACAGGTACAGCAGTCTTACTCCAGTATAAGCCACAACCTCAAGTCTCAGGAAAGCCAGCCTACTGAATAGTAAGTTACTGAGAAAACCTATTCAACTAGCTGGAAGACAAGACGACGTAATGAGATGATGCCATAAAGGATTAAGCTTGTGTAACACAAGACTCGTATGAAACAAACGAGAATAAATATTTATAAAATGCCCACTACTCCCAGCCTGCCTTCTACCCCAGAATAGCCGAGGTGGCAGCTCAGTGCTCTGAGGAAGGAAGTTAAGGTCACGTAATGACACACACGATATTCTGAACCAAAAGAACCTATGAAAACCAGAGGGTTATGTGGCCAAATATTCTTCTTTACAAATTGGTAAGATGGAGAGAGGTAACAGACACGTTTCAGAGGAAACTAGGCATAGAAAACCACCTCAGGAAAACGGCGCAGCAATGGATCTGAGTGTCCACTTGTCAGGAGAGTGAGTCACCAGCTCAGCATGGGGTCCAGGCCTCAATAGAGACACAAAGCACGCTCGAGAGGCTGCCTGAAGAAACAGCAAAGCACAGGCTACAGCCTCAAGAGTGCAATGCTTCTCCCCCAGCCCTATGGCAATCACTTCAGTGACCCACACGGAGTTACAGTCTCGAGGGGACTCATGACCCCAGTGAGTGATATTTCACCCACCATCCACTAATGCGACAAATGGTCTTGGGGCTTAAATGGGAACCACTTTTATCTCATGAATGGTGGTCTGACAGTGTACTTCTCTCTCGATCCTAAAGGGGCAGCTGTTGAAGTGGTTTGTTGGCTCTTCTTAAGATCACATAAAATGACGTGTGTGTAGTGGCAATACCCACATGTGCTTAAGTGCCGGAAAACTGGCATTTTCAAGTGTCAGCAGGCCATGCATCCTTGTGCCACAGCTTAACCCTTATAGTGCCTGGCCCTGAAAAGTGTTAACCCAGAAAGCTCTTTGAACATATGCTCATTAAAATTCATTGACTTACGTTACAAACATCCACATAACAGAGGGAGAAACCATGTCACATGGAGTATCCACTGGGCATGTACTTAGAGCTCATCCACAAGATTAAAACACAAAGAGATCGTAGGTGCACACCCAGGCAGAGGGAAATGTCCAATCTGGAAACTTCTCCTTCAGAGCATCCAGCTGAGGGGATCTCTTGTCTTCCCCAGATAGATAGTGGGCAGCAATGGCCACAGTGACCATTCCTTCCGGATGTTCTTCTGAGACCTGCCAAAGAAAATCAATTAGTTCTTCAGTTCTTGGAAGCCAGAATACCGAACCCAAGGTTCTTGCTAAATACCACCTGGGAACCTAATCATTGAAACAAGCAATGCTGGGAAATGTGCACCTGCACTTCTATCCAGAACTGCCATGGAGAGGCCTGGAGTCCATGGGAGTAAAAGACAAAGTAATCTCCTCCTTTACTTGTGACTGGGGTGCCATTGCCAAGAGACCACTGAGAAAGTGTTGACCCTTTGTGGGCTCGAACGTAGAAGGACATATGGCTTGGTCCTATAAGGTAAAAGGAAGAAAGAACAGTTAATCTTCTGAAAAGGATCAAAAAAATAACCCACAATCCCAACCAGACTTCATAAAGGTTCGTGCCTGTATGACTTTAAATAAACTTACTACAAACCTATGGAGGTTTACCAGTTTGAACACTTAGCGTGAATCAACAAGCTTAAGTAATGAGGTACAGCAGAAAAGACAGAGTCTAAATGAGAAAGCCTTAGTTTTAAGTGGTCCTATCACTTAATTGCTGCATGGCATCAGGAATTCAATCTAAGTCACAATTTATTCATCTGTGAAACACACTTTTTGAGGGGATTATCTTAGAAAAAGCATATGGAAGTGTTACCAAAACTGCAAAGTGCTATAACAGTACTGAATATGACTGTCATTATGAATGGAGTTCTAATTTTCAGAGTTGATCATGTAACACCTTAAAATATGTTTTACTAGTTTTTCCCTTCAAGCTGGAAAATAAGAGCTCAGTTCTAAAAATTTAGTTATCACTGGGGACTTCCAAGGAAACTGATGACAGTGGCAAACTAAAACGAACATAGATAAAACTAAACCAAAACACACCCTCAGCCTAACTTGAAAATAGAGCATACCCACATCTGCCATAAACATAAATTTGTAAATCTCGGGGAGCAATCTCACATACTTGTGCCCACTCTCCTAATGCTGCAAGGCTTTCTGGCAAATGCAGGCCAAGTAAGCCCACCCTAAATCTGAAAATACTACTATAGTGTCCAAAGGTTTACAGGGCAGGGACTTAAAAGTACACATTATTGAACTAACAGTCTTCAAAAGCAAAGCTCAGGGAGAAATAAACAGAAAAAGAAGGGAGAGGCATCATTTGGCACTTGGGTGGTGAAGGTGAAAAGAAGCAAAAGAAAATTCAGGGTCCTCTAAGAAAAAACAAAACGTTGAAAGATATATATTATTCATACACACCAACACAAACTTACTGAAGAATCTGGACTTTATTACACTGGCAGAAAAGCCATTGCTAGAAATTGTACAAAACAGCACAAAAATGAGGAAGGAAGTGATAAATCCATACAGTTACCACCACCAAAAAAAAAAGAAAATTTCTCTTGGAAAAAAAAAAAAAACACCATGAAGCAGATGAAAATGTTATGCCCATACTCCAACTATACATACACAAAAACATATGGGGATATTTAAAACCCCACCATGAATCAGAAATTCTTACTAGAAGGAAGAATTAAAAGGACTGGACTCAAAAAAGAAATGGAGGAAAAAGGCAAAATTACCTTAGAAATGAAGAAAATTGTGTCAGGCGCAGTGGCTGACGCCTGTAATCCCAGCAATTTGATAAGCCGAGGCGGGTGGATCACTGGAGAACGGGAATTCAAGACCAGCCTGACCAACATGGAAAAACCCAGTCTCTACTAAAAATGCAAAATTAGCTGGGAGAGGTGGCACATGCCTGTAATCCCAGATACTCGGGAGGCTGAGGCAGGAGAATCACTTAAACCCAGGAGTCTCACTCTGTTGCCCAGGCTGGAGTGCAGTGGTGCCATCTCAGCTCACTGCAACTTCTGCCTCCAGGGTTCAAGTGATTCTCCTGCCTCGGCCTCCTGAGTAGCTGGGATTCATTACAGGTGCATGCCACCACGCCCAGCTAATTTTTGTCCTGGGGTTTCACCATGTTGGTCAGGCTGGTCTGGAACTCCTAACCTCGTGATCCACCCATCTCAGCTCCCAAAGTGCTGGAATACAGGCGTGAGCCACCATGCCAAGCCTTTTTTTTCGTAGAGATGGGGTCTTCCCATGTTGCCCAGGCTGAGCTCCTGGGCTTAACCCACCCTCCTGCCTCAACCTCCCAAAGTGCTGAGATTACAAGAATGAGCCACACCAGACCTGGCAGAAAGAACTTATTATAGTGAGGATTTTAATATATCCAAATGTATTACAAAAACAAATACTAAGGTGAAGGTGTACAACAAATGTACAAATGTTACATGTTGTAACAAAAATTGGATGGAAAATGGGAGAGGGAAAGAGGAAAGTAGAATAAGCATGCTGTTGTATAGGCTAATTGGTGGGAGTTAATAATTTTTTTTGTTTGTTTGTTGTTTTGAGAAAGAGTCTCGCTCTGTGGCCCAGGCTGGAGTGCAGTGGCACAATTTCAGCTCACTGCAACCTCCCGCTACAGGTTCAAGTAAAATAACAGATGATTAAAACAAATATAAATATTCATAAATGCCAGAAAACAAATGTTTTACAGAGCATAAAAGACACATCATAGAAAAAAGGAACATAATAAAGGAACACATATAATTGTAAAATATTGTGACAGCTGAGGCCAAATGTATGAGTAATAAAAAACATACTGTATGTTTCTTGAATACGGAGAGATTTAGAAAGGGCAAATAAAGGTATGAACAAATGTATTTCAGTCAAGTGGAAATTGTTTAAAAGGCCTATCTTCTGAAAAAATAGAATTCAAGGCAAAAGCATTAAATATAAATGGGGTACTTTTTAATACTAAAAGTCACAACTGACAATGAAGACATAAAAATTTTATCTATGCACCAGATAACATGGCAACTACTTTATAAAGAAAACGACAGAAAATGTATAGAAGACATAGACATATAAACACACAAGAAAGAGACTCCAATATTCCACTCAGTAGAAGACACATCAATTGAGCAAAAAATAATGATATAGGAGGCCTTAAACAAAATGACCAATGAGGTAGACCATGTGGATACAGGTTGAGTATCTCTTATTTGAAATGCTTGAGACCAGAAGTGTTTCGGGTTTTGGAATACTTGCATTACCCTACAGGTATCATGCAGGCCTTTTTGGCATTTTAAACAGTATCTTGACACCACAGAACAGAGAATAAGCAAAAAAACAAAACTGTGTAATGCACATAGGTCTGGGCTTCACATGAGGCATTATGGGAAACCTGCCACTGGCATATGCAGCCTACACACATACCATTTTATTACTCTTTGCAGATATACATGCATGGAAAATCTGGGTGTGCGGGAAGGTATGTTCCAAATGAAACAGGCTGGAAAGGTTTTCTTTCCCCAGGGATGCGGAATCAACTGTGTTGTGCACCTATGTTTTACTATGACCTGTCTTATGAGGTCAGCTGTGGAATTTTCCTCTTTTTTAAGACATGGTCTCACTCTGAGTGTAGTGGTGCAGTTATGGCTCACTGCAGTCTACAATGCCTAGGCTCAGGCAGTCCTCCCTCCTGACTAGCTAGGACTACAGGCATGAGCCACCATGCATGGAGAATTTTTTAAGTTTCTGTAGAGGCAAGGTCTCACTATATTGCCCAGGCTGGTCCCAAACTCCTGGCCCCAAGTGATTCTTTTGCTTTGGCCTCCCAAACGTGAGCATTACAGGTATAAGCCACCATGGCTGGCAGAACTGTCTTTTTGTGGCATCAAGTTGGTGCTCAAAAAGTTTTGGATTTCAAATTTTTGGATGAGGGATGCTCAACCTGTATATATCAAAACTTTATATACTGATAATACAAAATATACCTTCTCAAGTGAGCATCAAACACTTAAAAAAATCAGGTACTAGAGGTCACACAAGAAATATTGGAAAGTTATATAAAATTATAAATAAATAACATTGATCACAATTCAGTAAAACTGAATTGTTGAAATTATTAACAAAACAGCTTTCCTCTGGAAATTAAAAGGTCTTCTATTAAAGACTCTTTAGTGAAAGAGGAAGCACAAACTGAAATTACAGAATTTTTTAAAAACAGAAACTGTTAGATATATGCAACACAGTAATAGGAAAATTCATAACAATAAATTTTTGTGGGGGTTAGGTGCAACAGCTCATGCCTGTAATCCTAACATTTTGGGAGGCCAAGGCAGGAAGATCTCTTGAGGACAATACAGCGAGATGACATCTCTACATAAAACTTTTTTGAAAATTAGCCAGGTGGGGCCAGGCATGGTGGCTCACACGTGTAATCCCAGCACTTCTGGGAGGTGGAGGTGGGCTGATCATCTGAGGTCAGGAGTTAAAGACCAGCCTGACCGACATGGAGAAACCCTGTCTCTACTAAAAATACAAAATTAGCCGGGGGTGGTGGTACATGCCTATAATCCCAGCTACTCAGGAGGCCGAGGCGGGAGAATTGCTTGAACCCAGGAGGCAGAGATTGCAGTGAGCCAAGATTGCGCCATTGCACTCCAGCCTGGACAACAAGAGTGAACCTCCATTCTCAAAAAATAAAAACATAAAATAAAAAAAAATTAGCCAGCTGTGGTGGCATACATCTGTAGTTCCAGCCACTCCAGAGGCTGAAATAGGAGGATCACTTGGGGAGCCCATGAGTTTGATGCTGCAGTGAGCCATGACTGCACAACTGCACTCCAGCCTGAGTGACCAGGGAGATCCCAACTCAAAAATACCTATTTTCAGTGAAATAAATTTTTGAAAATGACTTGGGTAAAAAAGAATAGAGTAACCAAAAGGAAGGGAGTACTAAAGATGAAATCAAAAATCAATGAAATACAGAACATAAACAGACCTAATTTTAAAAAACAGAAGTTTGTTGCTCCTGAATGACAACTGGATAAACAACGAAATGAGGGCAAAAATAAAGATGTTCTTTGAAACCAACGAGAATGAAGACACATCATACCAGAATCTCTGGGACACATTTAAAGAAGTGTCGAGAGGGAAATTTATAGCAATAAATGCCCACGAGAAGCGAGAAAAGATCTAAAATCGACACCCTATCATCAAAATTGAAAGAGCTAGAGGAGCAAGATCAAAAAAACTCAAAACCTAGCAGAAGACAAGAAATAACTAAGATCACAGCAGAACTGAAGGGGATAGAGACACAAAAAACCCTTCAAAAAATCAATAAATCCAGGAGCTGGTTTTTCAAAAAGACCAACAAAATAGACCACTAGCCAGATTAATAAAAAAGAAAAGAGAGAATAATTAAATAGATGCAAAAAAAAAAACGATAAAGGGGTTATCACCACAGATTCCACAGAAATACAAACCATCATCAGAGATTATTAGAAACAACTCTATGCACATAAATTAGTAAACCTGGAAGAAATGGATAAATTCCTGGACACTTGCATCCTCCCAAGCCTAAACCAGGAAGAAGTCAAAACCCTGAATAGACCAATAACAAGGTCTGAAGTTGAGGCAGCAATTAAAAGCCTACCACCTAAAAAAAGCCCAGATCCAGATGGGTTCACAGCCGAATTCTACCAGACATACAAAGAGGAGCTGGTACCACTCCTTCTGAAACTATTCCAAACAATCCAAAAAGAGGGAATCCTTCCCAA